>JABCKK010007991.1:0-26126 GCA_018221785.1 Calocybe gangraenosa
CAGCTTCAGCGTTCAACTTGCCCTCGGTTGCTTCCTGTCTCACCATCTTCTTCCGGCCCTTCGGCTTTACCGTCTCAGTCACTTCCTCCCCAGTAATTGAATCTAGCGGATCAGTGTCGTCGACTGCCTTGTTCTTAGCTGCCCGTTCAATATCTCCGGTTGATGATACGTTGACATCTGTTTTGCCTGCGGGAGTCTTTCGTGTGGGTGCCGCGGCAGCCGCCGCCTTTGGAAGCCGTCCCCTACGTGCGGGGAGAGGTTGTTCTACAGTTGGAAGTGCTGCAGCGGCCACGGTCTTCCGACTTGCACGTTTAGGAATGGCTGCCTCGTGGGCATCTTCGATGGTGACTTCATCGTCGTCCTCGAGAATAGCTGGAGCTACAGGTCCTTGGTTTTCTTGCTGCTTATCTGCGCTGTATACCCCAATCTTACGTCCACGTCTAGTAGGAGGGGCAGGGTTGGGTACTTCTTGCGGCTCAGAAGTGGTCGCTTGTCTCATACGTATCGTTGATGGGGGGGTGACAGCTTCGGTAGGCGGCGCACTGTTCTTCTCCGCTTGTTCCGGCGCCTTGCGACCACGGCGTACAGTCGACTTCGGGGCCGCCGGCAAAGGAGGCTCATCAGTGGATGTGCTATCGTTATTGGCGGCTTTGCCCTTGGTTACTCGCGCGGGTGTTTTTGGCTTTGCCTTCGACTTCTGTTCGGTGGAGAAGTTAACAGACGAGAAGATCAACCAGAGACCTCACATACCACACGGTTGACAATCTCGACTGGTTTCTCCCGCGCTGATGCCGCGGGTTCACATTCTTGTAGTAGGGGATCATATCCAGCCGAGATGGCCGAGTCGTCCTCGTTGATCATCTCCTCGTCGACTGAAGCAGAAATAAGACTAGGTCTCATAACATATTCAATGAGCGTACCAATTTTAGTCTCTGCGGTAGGTTTGGAATCGTATCCGAGGTCATTCTCTTCCTTCTTTAGACTTTCCTCTAATGCGCCTGGTCGGAGTAGAGAAAATGCAGGCAGCTCCCTTACACTTCCTCCTTGTGGCTGGTGTTCATGCTCATCGTTCTCGCCCTCTTCCTCTTCTTCAGCGACCTCCATCATTGAGACTGTGGCAGCTTTACTGGGGCTTGTTGGCCGGGTGGTGCTATAACCAAGGCTTGCTCTCTGGCTTTGAGGAGTTCCAGGAGCCAGGCTCCGCCTCCGCTTCATTCCCTCTACAGTTTCCTTCATTCTCTCAAACAGGCTGCGGGTATCCATCGAATCTTCTGTCACCCGATTGTCTTCATTGTTAATCGGTTCACCTGTCTTCCTTGGCGATGACGACAAATCGAATCCAGGAGCTTCAGAGGCATGTGCAGAAGGGGATCCTGATGGTTTCGTAGTTAATCCGCCTAATGATTTGACTGGTGACCTCATGCCTGGTACACCACCGGGGAAGAAGCTTTCAGGCTCCCGCAAGGCGCTTCTTCGTCTTTCTTGAATGGCCTGCACAAGTGGTATCAGAACTGAATGCTCAGAACAATCATGAGATCAATCACCTTTCTTTCCTCCTCGTCCACAACCCTTCGTGGAGTTGGACGAACCGGGGATGGTATATTGTTCATCGCGCTTGCCGAAGCGTTAGATTCAACGGGTGCATCCCCGAATCGATCGTCGTTTAACTTGACTGCGGGACGAGACTCGGGAACGACAATGTCCTGGATTTTCCATACTTGCGCCGTCTGCACCACTCGGCGAGCTTCCCCTCCAAGAGAATACCGCCCTGCTCCTCGTGTGGGATCTTGCGTCCCTGATGGGTCTTCCGCTAAGCGTCTAAATACGCCGGCTGGCGAAACTTTAGAGCGCGGATGTACCTGGGGGGTCATGAATTGCCCCAGCGTTCTTCTCACAGGGGTTTGTTGAGGGAGTTCGAGAACCTCTTCTTCTCCTTCATCCCATTCTGGTTCTGGTCCTTTAGGCTCAAGTGCATCTTGTTCATCCTGTGTGATAGTTAATGTCTTGGAGCCTTACAAGACATGGGATTAAAGATATACCTCATCCGTGCCTTTATCATTATCGTCTGCAGGACTTGAGCTGCGGAAAGGCCAGAGACGTTCCATACTCTTCCTCCAAGTTGATTTATGTGGTGGTTCGTCTTGTGCGTCTTCGGTCTCCTCGTCTTCTGTGCTCGCATCTTCATCTTCCTCGTGATATTCCTCCTCCAAGTCCAATTGTTCGTCGTCATCCTCCTCATCCTCACTTTCGCTCTCGAAATTGCTCGCAACAGTATCAAGGACTTCCATCTCCTCTTCGACCTCTTGTTCCCTCTCCCACTCATCCTTTTCAGCTTTTAAAACAGCTCTTTGAGCACTGCGAATCAAAACCGCGCGATGTAGTGTGTTGCGTGACAACGAGCGCCTACGCGCAGGGGTCTGCACAGGCACTGGCGCGGACAAATTGGGTGTACCATGGGACTTTGAAGTGGCTGGATCTGGATCTGAAGGAGGAATCTCAACATCTTCAAGGATAATGAGATCCTTGTCCTCTTCGACAACACGGGGATGATTTCCCTCAACTAACAGAATGTTTTCTTCTTCCTGTTCATCATGCTGTTCGCGGGAGTGCTGCCCCATCTGTTCTGACTCATCGGGTGAGCTGTATGTAGTACGATTGGATATTCCAAAAAGGTTTGTCCGTAATGGTGTCGAAATTTCGCGTTTTAGCGGGGACTTGAACGCATTTTTCAATGGGCTTTTGAGGATACGAAGGTTCTCCCGCGGGTCTGGAGAGGGGCGTGGAGAAAAAACCTGGGTAGTTGGAATCATTGACAGACGGGGAGTCCGACTCATTGGTCCTATTTTGAATGAGAATCGCTGTTTGAGATAAGCAACAATGACAACCTACGAGCTGGGCTGGCATATAAAGTAGGGCGAAGGTCTTTCGGTGGGTAAGTAAACCTAAACCGCTTCCCGTGTATCTCAAACTCTGAGTTATTTGTAAGGGGAATGATGGTAGGCGATGCGCCCGGTGAGGACGAGCTATTAGGGTAAACCTTGCAGTCGTCAATCAGAAGACCGTTGGCACCCAGAACTACAAGAAAGGCCTAAAGGTGTGTCACCACTAGCCTGAGATAGTGGGAGAGATTATGCACCTTGTATTCTTCAAAAACTATCTTGCAATGAACTACACTGACATCAGAGTAATACAAGCGCACGCCACATGTAGGATCTCGACCAAATGTGAGCTGGTCTGAATCGATCCCAAAGGAAGTCACAATCGAATTGGGTTCCTGTCGTTTCATCAGCGATATCGTTCCATACCGCCCAATATAGCTGTAGTCATCAGAGCTCATAGTGAACAGCGACGGTCTCAGGGTACGCCGTCGTCCGAGTCTCGAGTCTCTCTACTGTTGGAAGTCAGATTAACGGAAGGGTTTAAGAACTAACGTGATCAACGCGACTTGGTTGAGAAGTATCACGTGATGGCGACGGCAAATCTGCCGCCATTCATGAGTGCTATCTTCATTAGCCATGTATCATATTCGTACTTATGGCTGCTCTTTACTGCCCAATTTGCCAGCTTCAAAAGTGCTCAGTTAAACTAGGTTTATCAAGCGGCTCCCTTGATTTGATCTTGCTTCTGAACAGGTTCCTAAAATCGCGGAGGCACCACGTAGACTTTACTCTTGAACTTCTAGGACCATCGCCAGCATTATCAGACTTTTAACAGCACTGATACTAGACGTGTACATAACCGATCCCGGGCTATTGAAGTGCAACTATAGAACTCCTAATAAGTTTTGGCCACCCACTTGGGCTTTATTGCGGATAGACAACAAAACTAGGTTGTGGCAGGTACAAGCTCGATAAACAGAGATGATCTAGGGATCAGAACGTGATAGTTGTCTGCGGACTCTACCCTGTCCATAACCTATCCTGTCCATAAAGGTGGCAATTAATGACGAATACAAGCCCTTGGAAGCATTATTGTCTTTTTGGCTTTGGCTTTGGTATCAGCACAAGGTCAACTACCACCTGGTCCCAGGCTTCCCGATATACCCAAAGTTCACCCCGGCCAGAGCGTATGCCCTCTAACCCTGCCAAACCGTGCTGAAAGCTGTATACACGGATCCGCTCTCTCAATGTCTTGGGCCAACGGCTGAGCCTCGAGGCTCGAGGCGCTTGTTTTTAGGCTGCTCCCATCACCTCATGTAATATAATTAATTGCACTGGATCTTTTTATCATCCCGGAAAGCCTCCGATAACTCGTGTTTCTGGGGCCGTACCTCATCCCTCAGGAGCAATCCCCGCCCTATGTATGTTGTTCAGACTATCGTTTTACTCAAGGGCCTGCGTCTGTGAGACTCTTATATCTTCTCCTTTGTCTTCGGATGTGGACGGAATTATGGCGTCCTAAACGAGATCGCTGCCCCGAAGCGTGGGTTCAACGCTGGATGTCGAGGCTTGAATGCCCCAATTCAATGATAAACCTGTACTTGGAAGATGGGCAGACTGGGCACTGAAAGCGCCGAGGCCAACACCTTCCAAATTACCTACCATGCTGTTTCGCTGCATATAGGTGTTTTGTTGAGTAAGCGATGTCTATGCACATGTCGCGACGACCGCGACTGCCATGAACAGAAAATCAAGACTTCGAGAAGGCAAAGTACTACTCACAGTACTCAAAGACTCTCCACAACATACTTGTTCTTACAATGATCGTGTTAGCGTTTCCATTCCTTTCAGCGGCCATGATGTCACTCATTCTATTAAATTGATTGATTGCCGCAATGGATTGGCATGACAGTGAATATCATTTATTGTTTGCGAGTACTTTTGCGAGTACTAAGTATCTACATTCCGTATGTGCCGTTTCACAATATATTCGCCCCTTCTTGAGGCTTGTATACACAAAAGGCCTTGATGTCTCCGTTTCAATAACCTCGAGAAAACCAGGTCCTTCGACAAGTGACCTGATTTAAAAATATTGTACGCTCCGTCACAACTGATACCTTAGGGTTTTGACGCGAAGTAAAGGGAAACAAGTTTGAACCGTTTCTGTGTATTCAATTTCGATCGCTGTCAACCTTGTGGCAATTATTCCTATTAACTCTGGACTGACTATGTTTTCCCTATATATTAACTGCATTGGGATCCGAGTATACATGGTTACATTCGACCATGCCTAACCATGCCCTTGTTAATTCACTAAAAATGGTTCCGAATCGTGCACATTTCATCCCGTAATTTGGATTGGGATTCCAGCCATTCTATTACTCGCGCGCAAGATGCCGGATAAAAAGGGTGATCTTGCTCACCAGTTGATCGTGAATTCGGGGCGCACAAGATGCGTAACAGCTATAAAGACATTGCCAAGGTATAGGATCTAGTACAGGGACATGTGTCCCTCCGGCCCCGAGCTCGGGCAATCTCCCTGTCGACGGTGGCTAAACCTGTGCGCGATATTTCGAGTAGTTTTACAACTTAATCATCAACGTCCAGACTTAGAGTCGGTCTCGGGTCAACTGAGTACCCCGAGATGGAACAGGTCCTTTATCACATGTCGTAGGGCTCTTAGTTATAGAAGAATATATTTGAGAACTCTCCAGTACACCGCTGATATTAACAGGAAGCGACGTAGAAATAAGCGAATCCCGGACAGAGCCAAATACTGACGAAAGATGTAGTGACATGAAGAACATTAAAACAACGGGTGTTCAACAGGCAAGCTTCGGAAGAGTTTTGAGTCGTGTCAGCACCTCTGCAGCCCATTTTAATAACCGAGTTGCTCAAGGACCGAACAAGAGCGGGCTGCAGAGTGCAAAAAAAGTCCGTGACGGAAGTTCGAGAAAACAAGTCTAACTTTATCTGTCCTCATAGCTGGTAAGCCGAATTATGATCTGTAAATAACTCCGTCTAAAACTAGACTGAGGGCTCTTGGCACAGGGGTAGCGCGCACGCTTCGCATAATTCGGCTTTGCGTGAGGTCGTGGGTTCAATTCCCACAGTGTCCACTTTTTGAATAATCGTGCCAGCTATCAAGTACCGAAAAGATGAGGTAACAATTTAAGTGTATTTTTTTTTCAAACTAATATATTTGTGGCCTAGATAAGTGCTATAGTAATAAGATGTATAGTAATTTAAAACTTGTAATTTAAAATTTGGCTCAGTCTAATATATCGAGCCAAAATTCAACAGTAATGTAGGTAGAAGTCGAAGGGGTGAACAGACGAGATCTTGCTCTGCCATTTGGAAGATGTGGATTCGTAGATCATGAAGAAAAAGAGAGAATGCGTGGAAGTCGATCAAGCTTTGACGAACTTGAAGAAGCCGATCGAGATGAGATAGTCGACCATGAGACCACACCAGACAACCCATCCCAATTGTCCATTACGGTTGAAGTTTTCTATACAACAGGAGTCAAGTGTCTTGGACAATGAAGAGTGACTAAGAACTCACCCCAGCAACTTGCTGGCACTTCAAGATCAACTGTCGTGAACTGCCAGAGCAGATGAGCCGCAGTCCCTCCCACAGAAATGATAAAGTATGCAAGTCCCTGGCCATTCAGATAGCCAGCAGTACCAAGCATCCCGACAAAGCCAAAAGCACATAGTATTAAAAGCGGGCGCAGCCATGACCCGAATAGTATAGCCGTCGATCGTACACCTACTTTCACATCATCTTTGATGTCCTGGCAAGCATATATTGTGTCTGAACATTTGTGAGCCAAAGGATAACTGCGAAAGAATACCCCGACATACCATAGAGCATAGTCCAGCACCAACAGCCCGTCATGGCGGTCGAGAGCAGGGGAAGATCAAGACCGCCCGTAAGAGAAACCCAAGCTGTGATAAATCCGAAATTCATGGCAAATCCTAGCCACGCTTGTGGCCAGTGGGTCACCCGCTTCAGAAGGGGATATATGGCAAACCTTGTGAAACAATCAGTGATGGTCCCATCAAATGCATGAGGCTACTCACAAGGGGAGTAGCTGGAATAATGCGACCCAAAGACTAGATGTAATGTTAGCTTAGGTGAAGAGAGACAAACAAAATAGAACACTAACGCAAGGCCGTCAACTGTCGTATAAAAGAACAAGACACCAAGGAGATATTGAACACAGAGGTAAAGTGTGGCGGCAAGCACAGACACCCGGCCACTGGCGAGCGGCCGATTTCTTGTTCGTTCTGTTCCCAGAGACGGCGCGAGTTTAGATCAATGCCAATTCCGACGGCACCGTGCATGCTTACCAACGCCAGCATCCATTTTCCGATCGAAGATATCATTAATTGTGCATGCTGAACTACGCAAGACAAAAGCACCGATGAAGCACTTGGCGAGATACGGCCCATATTGATGTAGTGGAAGTCCGATCGTAAACGCAGCCATAGTCAATCCCCATGCTACAAAAAATATCAATAGATGTAGGCTCAAACTGTGAGAAACAACCAACCAAAAGGCCAGAACATGAGTATTGTCCCCGTAGGCTGTCGAGGGTCAGATGAGAGTAAGAGGACAATGACCAAGTACCACACCTTCTCAAGCCGGATGAGTTCGAGGTAAGGGCGAACATTAGGAGATACAAGACCCAGAGGAAATTTTAGAGCAGCCTTCGTCTGAGTCTTGTGAGCGATCAATAGCGTCGTTTCAGTACTGGAGCTGCGACCCATGCTTGCGAATAGATGATGATACAGATACAGATGGAATCACTCGGGGAGGGGGGACGGGTGACGAACAAGGTGCCATTTTATGAGCCTTTTATAACGCGGAGTGGTATGCAGAACGGACGGGAGTAGTCCGCTTGCTGTAATTGGCCAGGACGGGTTTCAGTCGCGTGCCTGAGCGATCGGTGAGATTCCTGAGGCGTGGCAAGGTTGGTGGCATCCGCATGGACAAATTTGACGGAAATATCGAAGCTTGGCAGGCGTATTTTGAATGCACGATCGTCTGTTTCAAGGCTAAGTTCCCACAGTTCTATTGCACTTTTAGTACTTGCCGCCGGTTGCCGTAGTAGTCATACTGATAGACCAGACAGATGGGTCGTGGACATTCCTTCGACTTTCTTGAAATGGACAGGGCTGCTCTCACAACTGTTCAAATATTGGCCAGAAACACTTAAGGATCATGGGCTGTATGGAGAAACTGGGGTTTTCTGGCAAACCTTTATTGCGTAATTTGGTTTGAGTTGGAAAATGAGCCAAGGGTACCTTACAAAAGCAGCAAACCCCAGATCCCGAAATGAATGGACTTTTGCATGGCAAAGTAGTGAGCAAGTAACTGCGAGGGCATCGGGAGTAGTCAAACAATCAGACTGGACTGAATCTTGCACATGGCGATGAAATTACCAGTGAAGGAGTACAAAACGTCACCTCGGAGTTTGCCTTGTTCAGGAATATAATAACAAAAAAGGCCAATTTATGTCAAATACTGACCATCTTCAATCTTTGAAGCCGCCCTGGCCATTGACTAACAATGCTGGCCGCTGGCCAACCAGCGAATTGGGAATTTCAATTGTCTTGTTCTGCCGTCTATTATAAGCCCTCCCCCACCTCCGCATGAGATTTTTTCTGCATCTGTTGCTATTCCGTGCCAAGCGTGTGGCTCTAACTCCCGCTATCCCTGAGGTCTATATATACTGCCATCATACTAGTATATGCAATGTTTCAGTCCAGAGTCCCACATAAGATTTACTCGAAATTTTCTCAGCATCCCTGTCAGGGGGGGTACCTTATCCAGCAGCTCATCGAAACCTCAATAGTTGTCGCTATTGTTGACTAGCCAACACATCCAAATCCCACCAAACTTACCACAATGATGTAGCATCTCTCAGGTTCGTAAGATATAGTTTGGAATATCACTTTTCCCTTGGATTTAGGCTCTCTGACTGGAGGGCTACATATCGGTGGGACTTTCTTATTGTATCTGGATACAACTTGACGTGTTTGTCCTACTGAACCGCCGGCGTGGACTGACTGGACCTAGATTTCCTCACCGCCGGCTGAAGTAACTGAAAAAGCCTAACCTTTCGTGCATATCCATTTGTTTTTTGGTCCAGTACCAATAGGGCGTGGCTGTGTCTGTTCACGTCTCTCACCAGTCAGCACCAGACGAATTAGGCCAAGATCCGCTTACATTGGAGTCCAAAACTGTCCACGCCATTTCGTCCCATATTGACGTGAGTATCTGGAGCATATATATACAAATTATCAGAGATAGGAATGCAGATTCATGGACGTGATGATGTTTCAATATTTCAATACCTTTTTGTCTTTGTTCACATGCGCACCAACTCTTGACAAGGATGACAAGGACTCGATCCGGCTCTCCCCATCTACACAGTAAAGCCTCTTATCAATCACCTTGGCTGCTGGTCTGGCTTGTGTGAGAGATTGTTCATTGACAATTGACACCGAGCTATTATCTTTGGAATCTCAAAGCTGATCCTGTCGTAATCGGGAATCCGAGTGAGTCACCTGTCTTTGACGAGATTAAATATGATACCTACAATAGAACGTAAAGCTTCAATCCAGAACTATACGCCCCTCAACCCCGCACTATCAGACTATCAGAGCATCTTTCTCCACTCATAACTGTATAGCTCCTGTATCGGTGTCCCGCTCTTAATCGGAGCAAGTGAAGCGTTCTTCGGCGAATCTTCGCCGCTGCTCATCGCCAGCTCAAAATAGAGTGGCGTGCCCGATATCTCCTCCACTGCAATGTAAAGCTAATGTTATCCGCGACGTAGTCATCAAGGCATTTCAAGTGGATAAAGACTTCTATCAAAATTGGTATGGAGCACGTTATAACGCACAGGTATTATTTTCAGAGCCAGATGCGAGATAGCGGCTGTAGAATACATCTATAAAGTTACAGAGCCTAGATCTGTATGTGGTTTACTTATACCTCCTCTTCCTTCCGACTAACAGAAGTCGATGAGGAATGGAGATTCATGGGGTAACCTTTCGGGGAGCTAGGAGGGGTTGAATATTCGCTGTTTTTTGGGTCGGTTGTATCTTCTATTTGAGTTGTAATCTTCACGGCCATTGGTCGAAGTGCATGACTAATGTGGCGAGACCTCGAATTAGTAGTAGACATCTGCTGCGAAGTGCCCGAGACGGAACGGTGTGCCCGAGCAACAATCATGCAGAAGATGATGCCCTGAATCAAGTTAGCTCCCTGTGGATATTTGGAATGTAAAGGTTACACTAACAATAACGGGCCCATTCTATAAATTAGAGTTAATGAGATCGGCTGAGATTCGACAAGAAAATTACTCACTATAGCCACGACCGCGAATTGGACGTTCGAATTCCCTACGTACGTTCCCAGTGCAAGAGTGATACAGACGCTTCAATGAGGGTTCTACATCAAAGTTCCTCGGTTCTGACTCAAGTTAACGTACCCATATAGCACAGCACTCTCAACCAAGATTTCCATAATTTTCTTGAAGGACAAGGCTGTCAGATACCGTGATATCTCCATTGCTATCATGACACTTACGTTGACGCCGCCCACGTCAATGTTTGCACGGCCGAACTGTCGGTTTGAGCGGAAGATTCGGAAAGCAATTAAACCTGAACAACGCAGATTTATCAAGCTGACCCTCTTCCGGATAGATATGTTCTAACATACCAGTGGAGTATAAATTACATCTAGGGGGAGTAGACTGAGATGGATTGAGGAAGGAAAATCAGATGCTTTACTTACAAGAATGTCAAGACAAAACAAGCCGTAATCCATGCACCGGCGGCCTGGAATAATGGGGTTGTTGCTTGGGAAAACAGATATGTAACCATGCCACCAGTGACTGGATGTTCGGATTAGCCCAGAAATAATTCCCGACAAATGGGGATATATCCACCTGCGAGAGCAATACACATAACTACGGGGGGTATCACAATGAAACGATTTCTGGACCAGACGATGTAAAGGCGGTATATCTTTGGTCCAAAATCAATCAGATTGGCGAACACCCGCTATGCTATCTTTTCAGGCTACACGCACCATAAAGCCATCCCCTACGAGTGTGGTAAGCACATAAAAAGCTGATGTTAAAACATTTTTGGCATCGGGAAGATTGAGGTAAACGCGTTCCGCTGGATTGAGACTTGTGGGTGTCACGCAGTAACCAGGCTCTATCGGTCGAATGAAAGCTTCAAATGAAAGCATGAGATCCAATATCCAATGCTAAATCACATGTTGGTAAACGAATGGATGTACCACACAGGAGCAAAAACTTACTGCAGTTATAGTTAAGAAAAGGATGACTGCAGTGATAGGCATTGGCTTGAAAATGCTCTCATTCCGCGTTCTGGCGCGAAACACCAGAGCTTCGCAGCATTGAATCAATAGCACAAAGTAGATACCTATCGATCATTGTCAAAAGATTATGTCGAGTGTATTTGACAACTTACCATAGAATAAACTTTCAGCAATCACGGCAGCTAACTGGGTACCATCAAGTCTGGGTTGATGATCGCGAGGTGACATCTGCGACAAAGGAGTGGGCCGCAGACAGATGAAACTTTATAAAAGGAATTCCTGGAGTGCAGACTGTAGAGAACGTACTGCTTGGGCCACAAAAGAAAGTGAGAACAAGTGGCAAGATGGAGAGAATCAGTCGAAGCCTTTAAATCTGACGCTCAGGGTTATATTACCGCGAGAACAAACTGAAAAAACAACCGTCCGCTGAAGAGAAACTCTTAATCAAATTCGAACCTGAGCGCATTGTCAAATAGCCCAAAGCTTCGCCGTTCCATCCAATATCACAAGCAACAGCTCCCAAAACCGTTAGTTCAAGTATTGTAGACATTTAATAAGTTCTGAAGTATAGGAATGATTCCTTAAAAAGAGATGAACAGCTTCTTTAGAAGCATGGAGAGATGATTATAGCGGTAGATGAAGCGAGCACGCCACCTGCAAGTTGGGGTATCTATCTGATAGAATCATGATGTTACCTGCCAAGCTACTACAGTGGTTAGCGGAGTTATCCGGGCACCCACATGTTGCTCTCAGCTCTCCCAGTAAGCAACTTGCGCACGTACACTGCAACGGTGTCTAGCTACGCGACACATGAGAACGGACAGACTGACTTGGGAGACGACTTGGAAGACAACCATCGAATGTACCTATCTTGAGGAACCGGGCTTATCAAGAGTTGATCAATAATACCTCCATCAGGACCCAGGAACACACGTGGTTCATTAAATAGAATTAACTCGTTGTATGCGCAGGCATATGCGGCGTTGTGTGACTTTAAAACTGGGGTATGAAGGTAGAAGTTTCGTAGATCATATAAGGTGGAAAAAGGAAGAGGTGGGATCACAGTCTACGGATTGCTGTTGCTTCAGTGACTTAGGAAACGGCTTTCATTCCGGAAGGGTCAATCCTCCAGGAACTCACTACATAATACACAAGTGCGGCGAGGTCTAGACATTTACTCTTCGCCAAAGTACTCGTCTACAAGCGCCTTCTTCCTCAGAGCAAGTAGGACTGCCTCCATCTCCTTTCTCGTTGGTAGTTTAGGAGGAAGGAGGTGTTCAGCTTGGAGGAACGGGATGTATGAGGCGGCGGCAGCGGCTGCCTGCGTATAAGCAGCTGTACTGGCAGTCGCAGGAAGTGCGGCTGTAAGTTGATCGGGGTTGACTTGATTAGGGTCTCCGTTCGGGGGTGCCATGTCCACATCAGTTGCCTTTTGCATCGATGCCTGGACCTGTGTTGTGCTATGTGAGAATAACGAGTTGGGTTGATCTGGTCTTGGTAGCTTTGGTATTGATTCATCAGAAGGAAGTCCCAACACATCCCGAAGACTCGCGTATGATGCTTGCCAGTCTGACAAATATAAAAGGATCAGGTGGTTAGTTACAAGCGAAAAGGGTCGATTAGAAATCACCTTCTTCCTCTGCCTCCCGCTCATAAACAAGTAGAGTTCCATCATTTTCATCCATGTCACCATAATATGAAGGACCTTGGTTCATAAATTTCTTATAATAGGCAAGCGCTTGATTTTCATCTTCCTCCTCCTTCTTACGACTCTGAAAAAGTTCTCGTACACCTGGGAGATCTTTTGCGCGCCCGAAGTACCTGATTTGTTCTAATTCAGCGCTAAATAAAAAAAAAATTAACGGCAGAAATACACACTTGTAACCCTTGGTTCCCGGCACTTCTTTTCCGTCATCATCCAACATGGCTACATTTCTTCTGTAATTCGCACCACCCAAGGCCACAATTTGATTCTCCCAATGACGCTTTTCCCGCATGAGCTTGTTGATTTCATCATTCAAGTCACGAACTTCGTAATCAGTGAGACCAGCTTCGTAGATAGTCAGTTTGATACCTAATTGAGGGCCACGGATTGCATACCATCCTGAATTTTGGAGACTTTACGACTGATTTCTCGTAGAATTTCCCCTCTCCATCTTTCACACTCTCTTAAACTTTTACATGCACTTGCCATGCGCGGTCTTCGGTCCCCCCTTGTTCCCAGACCAAGCTCAGCAGCTTGGGCTTCGCGAAACCGATAGAGCATGGATTGCGCTTTTTCCTCATTACGGGCCTGGATGCGATATAATTTAGTTGATTTTCAGCTGAAGCAAGCAGTGGTACAGACCATAGTGTAAGTTGACTCTCAAAGTCTAAAGCAATAGGCTGCAGCTTCTAAAGCCCTTAGTAAACATGTCCAAACGGAGATACCATCAGCCTTTTATCGCACTTATTTGCTTTCACCATCCTTTTACTTCGTCAATCAGCCGCTAAAAATGGCTCATAGCCATTCAGACGTAGAAGAAGGTATGCCAAGGTTTAATTTACCAATAACCTCCCCTCATAAACACATTCTCAGAACAAATTCATTTTTCTAACGTGATTACAACTTTCCGAAATTACGCCCAGTATTCGGTACGCCGGCTGCTATTGAGTCTAAGGCATCTCATTCATCGATGAAGACGTACGGCAGCTGGCAGCTAATAATCGTCGCCGAAAAGACATTTATCGGCTTCCCCAGGCAGATCAAGATATCTTAGAACGGCTTGGCTATAAACAAAAACTCGACCAAGTTGACGACGCTATTCGTGTCAACGCGGAGTTCCTTTCAAAGATTGTTGAAAACCCTGAGATATTTGGTCACGACTTAGAACATGATGAAAAGGACGCGATAATCGAAGGAGACCCGAACAGTATGCTCCCCCATGTTTCAATTTGATTTCATCATTAACACAAAGTTATGACGCAGAATCATCTCACCTGCATGAACACTCACACCCCCATGCCTCGCACAGTCACGGGTTTAATAACGCTCCTGACAGACGTCGAAAATATAAACCGACAGATTTTGATATGGATAAACTGCGAAGTACCCTCAAACAGTTCGTCCGAGACTGGAGCGAACAGGTGATACTGAATTCATTCTGTCTTTTCAAGACCTCATTGGAATTACTCTATAGGGTAGAGAAGAACGTGATGCCTGCTACGGACCAATGAAAGACGCTTTGGTGAAGCATTTTTCACATATACCTCATGATGAGAGGCTGGTCATGCTATACTCCCCTGTCTGCTATTCACTGATCTTCTTTATACCAGAGGAGCGCTCAGAGTCCTTGTGCCGGGTGCGGGGCTTGGGCGGCTGGCTTGGGATGTGGCGAGCATGGGTATGTGTTTACGTCGATTCCCTATTATAACTTCCTAAACGTGCACAGGTTTTACTTGCCAAGGCAATGAATTCTCCCATTATATGCTGCTGTCGTCGTTTCTTATGTTAAATAAGTGAGTTCCATTCAAGCATAACTTTCCATTGAAGAGATAACCCTACATTCCGCCTCAAGGACTGATTCAATCGGGAAATATGCATTCCATCCTTACATTCACAGCTTTTCCAATGTTCCATCACGACAGACAATACTTCAATCTATCTCAATACCGGATGTCCTACCCTCGGCCTTACCTTCCGGTTCAAACTTCTCACTCGTCGCTGGTGAGCGGTTATAGACCTCTTTGCTGCACTTCACACGAGCATATTGCAGGCGATTTTGAGGAAATATATGGGGCCGAAATCGATCCAGATGAACCTCAAGCTGGCGAGTGGGATGCCATTATGACATGCTTCTTTATTGACACTGTTGGTCCCTTTTCAACGTGTTTTTTCCCCCTTAAAACATGCTGAATAGTCGTGCAGGCTAAAAATATCGTGAATTACCTGCGTATCATTCACCGCATCTTAGCTCCAGGCGGCGTTTGGATTAACCTTGGTGCGACCTTCGCGCCTTCGTTTTCTATATTTTATGGATGCTGACTACTTATATATATATTAAAGGGCCTCTTCTTTGGCATTTTGAACATAACGACACTAATGATCCTTCCGTCGAACTCGATCTAGAAGAGGTGAAGGCTTTGGCACGAGCAATCGGTTTCGAGCTTTCCGTAAGCTTAGCATTTATACACCTCTTTGCGTGTGGCTCACAAGCGAATCCGCATTACACAACATGAAAACGCAGAACGAGAAAACCATTGATACCACGTATACGAACAACTCTGATGGAATGCTCCGATATATATACAATGCTGCCTTCTGGACGGCAAGGAAAATATAGAACTTTTCTTACGTGAGTAAATACACATCTTACACCATCAGGGCTGATATCAGTACAATGGTAGGAGCAGAGTAACGCGGATTTAGTCGCTAGTTGGGTCTACCTAACGCTAAGGCTGCTGGTGATTGATCATCAAATAGATGCCTAATCTGGTATTATACAGTGGTAAAGCTTCAACCAACGTCAATGACAGACAACTTGTGACAGCGTGCGGACACATGAATCATATTTTACAGCTACAGGCCGTATCGTGAAAAACGGTACATGACTGTAACCATCATAACAGTCCCGCCATCAAAGGGTAAAATATGTATTGTCGGTCAGGGCGGCATAAAGACTTCTCAGCCTTAACTGCCCCTCCTGTCCTGGTTCCTTTCCTTTGCCTGGATCTCCTTTTTAGCCTTACGCAGCCGCTGACTTTGTCGTATTCCAAAGCCATCTTTAAAGACCATCTTGACCTCCTCCAAACTCAGGCCAGCCGTTTCGGGGAAACATGAAAGCACAAATATCCAGCCAAGCAGACATAACCCAGCATAAAAGCCGAAAGCGCCAGCAGGTGTGATCTTCGCCATAAGTGAAAGATAGGTTGCTCCGATGAGCAGATTTCCGGCCCAGTTTGTAGCCGTGGAGAGGGAGGTGCCAAGGCCTCGCACTGGAAGTACCTTTATGAGCGAAAAGTATAGATGTAATGTAGAACGGCGTTAACCTTCAAGCCCGAAAAGCTCTCCTTGCTGCCATGGCACGTTCCCAAGGCCAGTGGCATATGATGCAACGAAGATGATCATAGAAACCAAGACGATTGCGGACCATGCTGTAGAGTATGCTGTTCCATCAACAAGGTCACCGCCGGTCTTTTTGGTCAGGACTACAACATGGAGGTTTTATATGCACGATCTGCGCAGTTGACAGATTCAGACACGCACAGTGAAATGAAATGCTGGCAAGTGTCAACCCAAATACCATGCCTGGCGCACTCCAAACCATAATCCTCCTTCGTCCGATTTTGTCGATCCATTTGAGAGCAACGAGGGTGAAAATGAAATTGGTGCCGGATATGATGAGCCCTACCGCTGTGGGCTGATCAAAACCAATTTCCTTGAACAGCGTTGCTGAGTAGTACATCAACGTGTTGAAGCCGCAAAGCTGTTGGAACGCTTGCATGCCGCATCCGACAACTAACCAGATCTAAAGTGAACTTTTGACGAGGCAAGAAAGTTTTCGGGCATACTCAGTGCTCGGCGGTTGACAGGATCAAACAGCATCGATTTGCATCGTTCGAAAAACGTGGTCGTATTCGTGATTTCAATACTCTTCTGCACGGAGGCATGAAGCACCTTGACCTACAAAATGGAATTACTATAGGGAAAAGCAAGGTCATGTGATGGCGCACTTTGAGATCGACCTCTTCAGGCCTTGCAAAAGCATAGATCTTTGTCATGATGGCATGTGCTCGAGCCATATCGCCCCTACGAACAAGGATACGCGCTGCATTGGTTCAACATACAAACAGCACTGGGCAAAGAAAAGGGCTCACGGCTTTCGGGAAGGAAGAACAGAAGAGCAAACTGGATACCGGCTGGGATTGCGCCGAGGCCTACCATCCATCTCCACCCACCATGGACATTCGCAAACCCAGCGCCGATACCATATGCGATGACCTGCCCAAGGGTAATCATTACCACACTGTTTATTTCCAGAAGGTCATTCAAGTAAGCCCGTCGTAGCAAGGACACGACTTACTTCAATACGACCATTCTCCCACGTAGACGGGTGGGGGACAATTCTTGTATATAAAGAGGAGCGATACATGCCGCCAATCCTACTCCTACTCCTATGAGGAAACGGCCGCCGATCTACAAAAATGATAAGTCCTTGGATATTGTCTAAGGTTGAGGTAGAAACTTGCCATGCTCCAGACATCATGAGAAACAGCCTGACCAATCGCACCCCCGATAAATATGACATCAGCGATTCCAAGTACGGGACGACGACCTGTCCAGTCTGAAAGAATTCCGGCGACTAGACCACCCAGCAGGGCGCCGAGGGTAGTTGCAGAAGTAATGAATTCCTGTGAGAGTGTAAAACTTGTGCTTAATTGAAAATGAGCTCTCACGAACCTTCTGACCATTCGACAAATTTTCGGGACCAAGATCCGGACCTATGCTTACAAGTGCTCCAGAAATAACCCCAGTATCATAGCCTGATTGTATCGGTCAATATCTACCGAAATAGAATTTCTTTTGGGAAACACACCGAATAGCAGCCCAGATATCGTAGAACAAAGCACTAGGATCCAAACAAACCATGTTGTCCTTTCCTCTCCTTCTGCCACCACTGCCAACTCGTTTATTTCCCCAGTGCTTATATCGCGTACAAGATCTGCTAGATCATTGTCTTTCTCGAGCGAAGCATGATGCGCAGTAGAGCTTTGTTTCTCGTCAATCGAAGAGGTCATGATGGTTCGTGGAGTAGTAACAACCAAGGTGGGGAAGCCTAAATAGATATATCAAGACCCCGATGAGACTGGAACAAAAGCTAGGTCATGCGGAAGAATGGAGGATAAGATGGGGGTCAAGAAGCCCAGAAGGTTTACATTGCCATCTCGCTTCACGTTGGAACCAGTATTTCCACGTGGGACGGTTGGAGCTCGTGCATGAATGTTAAAATAAGAGCCCTCATGCACCAGTTAGTTCTCTATAGTTATTCCAAGTGCAATGAGAGCGAGTTGCTGTGTTTTTTTTTACGACCCGCTGGATGACGATACATCGGTGATGAGTGGACTCTGGAGGCATTTGAGGCAACGCTGGCCCGGTAAGTACTAAGTATATGGAACCGGACCGATCAGCTCATAACACCAACATGTGATCGTATCTAAGAATTACAACATTTAAGTAAGTATGAGTACTCCAGAATGAAGTTTGAAAAGATATACTCACAGGCCTACTGACACAGTGCATATCTGACAGCTTGACTGCGGAACCATTACGGTGGCAACCTTTGCGGCTTATCGTTCACAGCCGAGCAAGCTCCAGAGCACAGGGGGTTTATCTTCAGGCGATAGTGCGATTGATTGATGATTGATTCACGTTTAAAAATGGAGATTTGGCGCTGAGGGAGTTCCAGGGACCGTCACCTCCAAAATCGAAGCGGGTCCGTCATTGCTTCTTTCTTCGTACTTACAGACTTATCACTACCATTTTGACTGCCAACTTCGTGACTCCTGTGTGCTGTTCAAAGCGATGTCTGGCACCACATTTCGCATTCGATCAGTCTAGAATGCACAACGTTCCCAGGCTGGCCAGCATTGTTGCACGTTCCTTGTCAGGCTGCAATCCTCGACATGTCTGCAAAAACGGGCTATGTTAAAGTTGGTAACTTTATATATAAAAAAGTTTATCCTGAACCTCAGTCTCGGATCTTGGTCATACGTCGGGAAACGCTGACGGCCTAGGACTCACAGGACCGACATCGGAAAGATGGTGAGTATTTATAATGAGTAAGATGAGTCCCCGTAATGAAAAACGAGTGAGGTACGCGAGGGGACAAGAGATTTCACGTCAATGGACGATTGCCGAGACCGAAGCCAAAGGAGGTCTCTTCACCTCGCGAAGCATCCAACTGTCTATTGCTGTCCAGGTTACCAGAGCACCTTCGAAAACGAAGTACTCCATATTGCAAGAACCACGTTCGACTCTTGGAGGCCATGTTTAACGGAAAGGTGAGCTCATCCAGCAACCAAGGAAGATAGAAGGTGACTTGGACATTGCCTACTAGCGCTATAATTGATTTTTGACATCTTCAAGCACACGACCACTTGGAAATGGAGTCAACGGGACCCTAAGCGGCCCACATGCGCGATAATTCACGTTACGATCATCTTTGTGCCTGGCTTGGTTTATTATACAACTTGGGTACATCTATGCTATAGCAATAAGTTCGCGGAAAAAAAGAAGGTTGAAATCGTGGCGAAGGAAACTCGAAACTATAGCCACAGTTGCAATCACTGTACGGAGCTCTTGCAAGCAAGTCTTGAGCTCATTTTGCCATGCATAGGATTGCAAACCGACACGTGACTTCAACCTTTGAGACACTTGGCGCGATATGAACTTGGCGCGATACATTGAAGTGATACATCCTGAAGGATCTTTTCTTGGCGACCCTTTGGTTGCAAGCACGTTCGTGAAAATTCAATACAGAACATACAGCTCGCGGGATTAGGGACAGCTTTTGTGGCATTGGAAAACCCCTAGTCCTTTCAGCCGCGCGCTTTAAAAAGGATGGATGTCTACCGTTTTTGATCCCACCCCAAAGGCCACCCTGTCCTTAGCCTGATCAGCTATGTCTACTCTGCATCAGTGGGACTATCTGTTTGCCTTTGGCACCATATTCGTAAGTAGACAGAAGTGTCTTATTCACGTTTCTCTCACCATCATAATAGGCTGCTCTTGACGCCTTCAACATTGGCGCCAATGATGTCGCGAAGTAAGCCACTTAAAACATGATTATGTCCGTATTGGAAGCTCATCTTCTGCCACAGCTCGTTTGCTACCAGTGTGAGCTCTAAATCGCTCACCATGCAACAGGCATGCATTGCAGCTGCCATTTGCGAGTTCTTGGGGGCCGTACTTGTGGGGGCTCGTGTCTCTGATACCATTAAGAATGGCATCATCGTTCGTATATCACCATTCGCCACTTGATTTACATTGAATATAAACCTCAATCATAGAAAATCGCTGTTTTCGAGGGTAACGCAGGAGTGCAGCTCCTCGCTTTTGTTTGTGCGCTCACAGTATCAGCGAGCTGGCTCATGATAGCCACACGTTACTCATGGCCTGTCTCCACTACGTATTCTAGTGAGTTCCCTTTCACACCAGAATCCTGCTACCTGCTGAAGTTTCTGTAGTCATCGCCGCTATTACGGGGGTGGGTGTAGCACTTGGGGGAGTTGACGCCGTCAACTGGGGTTGGAATGGTGGGAAGGGCCTTGCGACCATCTTTGCAGGTCTTGTTATAGGTAACGAAGCCATTTTGTTTGCGCAGCAACGTATACCAACGATTCCTCTATTTCAGCACCTGGTCTTTCTGCAGTATTTGCCTCCATCTGCTATCTCTTTGTCAAATATGGTCTTCTTTCCCGCCAAAAACCACTCATGTACAGCTTGTTCTTTGCGCCATTCATCTTTTTTACCGTCAGCGCTGTTTTGACGATGTCTATCAGTAAGTTTCCCAAGCTCATCATACGGTTATTCTTGCCAACTGTATACTCTAGTCTATAAGGGCGCTCCCAGTCTGGGCCTGAACAAGTTATCCAAGGCCACTACTGCGATTGCCATAGTCGGAACCGCTCTCGTCGTCGCGGCTCTTTCTATTATATTTTGGTTGCCTTACGTTTACTCCAAAGTAGTTCGCAAGGATTACAGTATGTTTACATTTGCCCGATCATTTGGTCAGTACTAACGAGTAGCACAGCTATTCGCTTCTATCACTTCTTCCTAGGCCCCGCGCTCTGGTGGAGGGCTGCTCCCCCTGATGCATCCGAGATGGTGGCAGATATCGCTGTTCCAGATTACAGGATTGTAAAGACAGAGAAACAAGACAGTAGGCTATTGTCTCCACTTTTGGGTTTCATCTACCTGACCGCTATCCTCAGATCATTCAGACCAGGAAAGTGCTAATGAGAAGCGTGAAGATTCTGAACCCGTAAACGAGAGTCCCCTCGCTGCTCAGGTGGAAAACGTGGATCCACATCCTATTGTAGGCCCATGGGCTGAGCCGAAGAACCTATACATCATCTTGAGGTAAGTCAACCCTTGCTTCCCTTTTCCATCCATTTTTCTTAATCATGGCAGATACAAGGCATTACCATTCCTCAAGAAAATGCTCACTTATGGGGTCACTGTCGATATCCACGCTGCTCAGGTTTGTCAACTAGTCAGATGGCTATATAGCAACCCCTAACGAGATACCCAGGCAGGGAAAGTAGGCACCCCCGAAGGTCGCCGAATCAGTGAAATGTACAGCCGTGCTAAACAGTACCCCAACGAGGTCGAGCATCTCTTCAGCTTCGTCCAAGTCTTAACTGCTTGCACTGCCTCATTCGCTCACGGCGCAAACGATGTGTCGAACGCCATCGGCCCCTATGCTGTTATTTACAACGTCTGGAAGACTGGTGATTCTGCTTCTTCAAAAGCCCCAGTCCAAGTGTGGTTACTTGCCTTCGGTGGCGCTATGATTGTCATTGGTATGCCCTTCTGACTGTCACTTGCATGATGGTACCTTACCTCGCATCATAACCAGGCCTTGCCACCTATGGGTACAACATCATGAAGGTCTTGGGTAACAAGATTACATTGCATTCACCTTCACGTGGTTTCTCCATGGAACTTGGTTTGTCATTTTGCGTTCTCTGACAGGCAAATACTGACAACCATCCCTTCAGGCGCCGCCATTACTGTTATCCTAGCTTCCCAGTATGGATTGCCCGTTTCCACTACTATGTGTATCACGGGAGCCACCCTGGGTGTTGCTCTTTGCAACGGTGATCGTACGTAATTCCGTATATGGTCTCTACAACAACGGTACTCAAACGTCTTTTATCATCCAGTCGGTGCTGTCAATTGGCGCGCTCTCGGTTGGATTCTTCTCGGATGGGTTCTGACTGTTCCAGTTGTGGGCACACTCTCAGGTATGTAATTACGTCTGTCGTTATCGTTGTTTCGATTGATCGTTATCTAGGATGTCTCATGGGTATCATCCTCAACGCACCTCACTTCAATCGCTGAAGGAGAGCCCCCTTTACATTTGCCTGTAGTTCTATATTTTTCTTTGTAATGCCTAAAGTATATATGCACGTCGTCGCAAATTTTTGTAGTTTCTTCGATTTATGTACTGGAGTGATTTTGGATGCCTTGCACGCAGTTCTTGAGATGTCATGATTTAACTAGTAGTAGTAGCAATAAAAATTACATTTGTTGGATTACGGAACATAAGCCACTAAAAGGATGTGGACAACGAGCTTTTCCAGTTGGCCGCCTGATACAAAGTACACACGCTCTTTACCTGCAAGGGGAGCTGGGGTGTTCCAGTCTGTCAAAATAGTGATATCGGCTTCAAAGAGGAGTAGCGCTCCTGTATCCTCTACTCTTAGTCGCAGATTATTCACTTCATCTTCCACACCAGGATGGGAGGCATTACTGAAAGGACTATGGATAGATGGACCAGCAGACCGAGGTCCGTTGAGGACCCCAAGAGGCATTCTGCCTGATAAGATGTTTTTGGCCTGGGCACCTGCGATGTCGTCACTGACAAAGTCAACAGTACGATCGATTGGCCAAATATAGCCGCCTGCCGTCCAGTGAAGCTCAGGGGATAGTTTGTACAGCTTGATCGCATGGTATAGAAGAGAGTCTCCACCTCTTAGCTTTGATCGACTTTAGTCATTCATCCATTATTACATCAGGATGTTGTACAGGACTTACGACAGGGACTACGGCATCCGCCAAAGATTCGGCAGGGTTTATATGATAATCCTGTTCGAGGTAAAAGGCCACCTTTCGACCACGCGAGAGGTTAAGAACTGGTGCCAACCGGTCAAGAAATTCATCACTGGGGCGGATGAGAGGTTCTTGACCACAAGGACCAAAGGTCCTTACAAAGACGCCGTAGGTAATAGAGATCCGACAGCCTTGCATAACTCGCCCGATCTCGTATTCACAGCCCGGAAGGAAAGCAACCCACTCAATCTCTTCGAACCTACCGCTCCCCGTGTATTTCTCTTGATTTCCTCCCAGATCGTTAATGACGAGCACACCACCTTCGAAGTGTGAAGGTAGCGTGATGATAACCGTGGCGACTCGGCCATCGTTTCTTAACGATCGGGGCTGGGGAGCTAACCGACTTCCGCGATCTACAATTTCCAGTCTATCCGTTGCAGCTGTAATATAATGACCCGGAGGTAGGTTTGGGAAGAGTGCATTGCGTACAGCATCAAGGACAGGGTGATTCGCTAGATCCAATGTAGGATTGAAAGAAAGGTTGGAAGGGTAGAACAATGATTGACGATCCGGGTATTCGACAAACTCGGCAGTGTGGTGAGGCCTGCAAGATGTCATGAGAGCTTGAAGTGGAGGCGGCATGCTGTGTTCAACGTTAAATGGAAAATCTAACGAATGAGCGGCCCCATTCTGGGGATCGATTATGAGTGAGAGGCTCGTTTATCAGAAAGATACATTAGTATACCGCAGTACGGAAGAAGACTGTAAGCTGTGATGCATCCAACGCAATACGCCCAGCAATCGAGAACGGGCTACTGCTAGCCACCAAGAGCCGTGTGACATAATCGCGGAAAGTTTGGTTATCTTCGTATCCTGGTTCAGCTAAAGGCATATGTCGACGATGAGTTGCTGCCTTGGGAACTTGTTCGATCTCGAATTCTGTCATATTACTGATCGACGGCGATTTGGGGAACAGCATTCCTCCACCATCGGACAAACGACCGATGGAGGGTATGGGTGAAGTTGCACGACTTCGAGGTCGGACGAACATGATGATGGTATGTTATCAGAGGTAGCAGGGCCTTTACCTTCCTCACCGGAGCATAGCTAAATATATTACGATGACGATGAGATAAGTGGCACCACGAGGCCAACGCGCGTGGAGCCACCTAGAGCTTCCGGGTTCCAAATATTGTACACAACACTCACGGCTGGCTTGTAGTTGCTGATGCAACTCTGTATACTGAACTACCATGATAATCAGCTAGGAAGACTGAAAGCCCTTTGTGATAGATAGTAGGCCCAGGTTGTTTGACACGAAGCGCTAGAGGTAAGAGTAAGTGACAACTATGGTACTAATAGATAGAATACTACAAGGCAAGCGTACATACATAAAACCTAGTAAGAAAAACCGTCCAAAATGTAGCCCTATATGCATCTATATACGTGTTAAAGGTATTGTACTAATGTTGAGTCCAAGTTTATCGCTGGTTGAGGGGTATATAAAGGGTTAAAATGAGAAAGACATCGTTTCACGATCGTCAGACCACAGCCGAGCCCACTCCAAACAGAGTCTATATACATACACTAGTGATGGTTACCATTCTGGTCAGATCGTAGTAGGTCCGCGAGAGAATGAAAGCGACGAACCTTCCATATCAATCGTCCTGCCGATTGTCTTTTTCCACTGTTTACCAGCCCTTGCGATCCTGCGAAGTCGCCGGTCTCCCTCTACAGGAGGTTGTTGTCGTAGATGGTGTGTTGAGCCGAGGGCTTTTAGCGCAGATTGAGTGGGACCAGAGAAGTACGCATGTATATTATAAATTTCTCTGTATGACGACGACAGCGGGATGAAATGGATCCTGGGCCACACAAGTCAGATGATAGTAGTTGTCAAGCCAATTGGCCAGAACCTACCAGGGCTGTATCCAGTCACTAAAGTACTCCTCGTAGACTGTCGCCTTCAAGGGCACACTGTCGCTAGTCAAGAAAGACATGAACCGTCCACTGTAACTCATGCCGTCCAGATCGAGGATATATTTATATGACCAGAGCTTGCCTAATGGTGCAGAATCTCCAAAGCGGTGGGTGTCCTTAAGAGCGGAAAGTCCTCCAGGATAAGCCTCCTCTGATACGGGTTTTACAAAGGCGGTTTCCATTATCTCCTTGTTAAGATGTGCGACGGGGACAGAGGCTGATACATAGCAAGTTGACAATGGGGGATCAGCAAACGAGATTGTACGATTAACAGACGATGTTTCGGAGGCCATGCGTAGGAACCTGATTACATAGAGCTCTATGTGAGCATCACAACAGAGGGCATGAGCAACAAGCCCTACCTATGCCTATGATACTGTGGAGAGAAGCCGGGAGGGTGATTGCCACCACCAGTCGTTGCGCCCCGCCAAAATATCTTGTCAATCTTTTGTTCCCAAGGAACGTCCATATTATCAACGTCCTTCGGCTCCAAGTTAATAGCATCCCATCCATATGTATACCTCTTAGTGTTCCCGTAATAATAATGGCTCGGTATCCTGATATCAAGGAATCCTTTCGCTTTTGCAGGGCTAAATACAGGGTACAACACGGGGATTGTCCGCCAATCAGAGAAGAAGTGACCCTGAGTGTAATGTTCGTAAGGCTTTGAGCAGAAATCGACTGTTGAAGCGGTGGTGGAAGCAAAGTTGAAGTCGGATCCTGGAACGACAGCAGATGGCGAGAGATAGTGAGTGATCTGATGATTGAAGGTGTTGCGAAGAGACGCAAAAATTCGCCTTGCAGCTGACGTTGGGGCACAAGTGCGGCGCCAAGCTTCCCAAACAGAACCATCGTCACCCCAGTCTGGAACGAAGGGCCCACCGAGCACAGACTTGATGCCATCTAATCAAGTGGACGACTTAAGATTGACTGACCATCGATAGCTTCAACGATCTTACCAGAGGAATCCTGACGAGTTAAGTTGGGGTATTTACGGTGCTCCCATGGAACGAGAACGCGACCCTCAGCTTTTGCGTTGATCGGAAAGTCCATGTCTGGAAGCTAGCGTAGAAATAAATGACTGAGTT
>JABCKK010007992.1:0-31599 GCA_018221785.1 Calocybe gangraenosa
ACTTCAACCACAGGCTCCTTCTTTGGCTCCACGCCCTCCGGCATCTCCTGGTTCTCACGCACCTTCTATGAGATCCATGATCACTATATCACTACCTCCCCACCCTTCTTGCCACTGCGATTTCTATCTACGACACCTAACAGACCTCGTCCCGAGTTTCATTTCGTGGGGAAAGACCAAACGGTCATCAATGCGCTCATGTTTCAATATCCTTCAAGGTTCATTGGGGTTGTCAGACCAGAGAGGGAAGTTCTCCTACCGCCCTCCATATACTCGCCTGTACCTTCCCCTCCGTCGTCGTCAGCACAATTACTAACCCACACAGAAGCGGAATCAAATGCCTCCGAAGGCGTGATCCCATACGTATTTTCGCTGACTCATCTATGGTCTCGCGTTCGTGTGTGGATCCGAGGCCTCCGTTTCGCGTTTGTGGGGTGGATGAGAACAGCAAGCGGTGGTAGTAGTAGCGCTGCGACATGTGGTGGAGATTGGTTTTATTATCAATGGTGGCTTGCATCTGTGGAGGAGAGGCGGGAGACCGAGAAGTTACGTGGATGGGTGGGTAGGAGCGCGGATGGTGGGTGCGAGGAAGCAAGGGTTTTGAGTGTCGAAGGGGTGTTGAGGGGAATGTTTGGTGCGAGATGGGTGGAGGAACGTAGAGCAAGCTAGAAGGGACATTAGAAGAGTCTATTTATTTCCTCTTTTCTTTCCATTTCCTAGTCCGGACGCTTCAGTGAGATCGCCGTATGTGTGTCAAGGCCAGTCGTGAATTTCAGTGTGTAATTCGATTGATGTCAGACGAAAAATAGCAAGAAGGCTCAGGCAAAGAAACTCGTCCACGGAGTCCCGCAGAGAATGAATGAATATAACCTCGGTGTACAACAGGCTTGTCAGGTGGTCGGTATCAAATCCTGTCTTTCCCATGAACCGTCCAAGGATGTGAAGGCCCTTAGATGTAGCTTTATACAGGCCCTCATCCCCGAATATTCGATCAAAGGATAGACAGCGCGTAATGTTGACACAAAGTTCTCCGCTTCGGACAAGTCCGTGGAGAACACGAGATCGGTATTGGTGGTAATTGACACTACAGCGTTATCAGGGTCTATCGTGTGTCTGGACTGCGAGCGTATAAAGAATGCTAAGATCTGTTTGGCTCGAGTACGCATTGATATGTAAGAATGATGACCATGTTTTGATACTTAATATTGTGAGGCTTTAGATTAATGGCCGCAATTTTTGCATAAATGTCCTCAGCATCCTAAATTGGTATGTCGCAGCTCAGTTTTCAACTATTGGAACAGACACAGACCTTCTGAAAGGGTTTTCTACCACGTGTCGCTTTCAGGACGTGTTCGACCCCAGACTTGGCCACAAGTTGGGGGTTTAGTGTCTTACATACGTTGAGTTGCACCGACTTCGTGTCGTCAGTCAATATGACATAAGCCATCCAGTACCGAAGATCGTAAGAAAAGATCGTACAGAAAAGAGCATGGCCTGTAAGAACATCGATGAAAAGGATAGATACTCAAACGCGACTACAAGAAGTGAAAACTCCTGATTGTAACTGTTCTCAACATCTTGAGCTTTCTGTTGAGTTGAGAATCAGTTTCCTGGCAGCAAGGTGAGGTCTTCGATGAACCGGTATGGGTTAGGTGAAGCTAGATTATGATGAAAAACCTTGAGATCAACCGTCTCAGTACTCTCACGGCCTGCCAGAAAGAATTACAGAACAGCCTGTTGTTTCGATGGTACTAGGTGGAGTTGAGTAAAAACTCGGCTTTCTATGCAAGAGTAACCTGTCGGGTCGGCTTGTTTGGTCACTGACAGAAGCAAATTTATGCAGTGAACAAACATATGTTCTAGTGCGCCGCCATGAGGGCCCAAGGGTGAATGCACACCCCTGTGCTACAAAGTACAACGAGACACACAAGTTTTACAGGCAACAGCCAGCTCCCATGCTGCTACCACGCTTTTGCTTTTATATTGGTAAGCATTTCGCCAATGTGTGGAAAAGATAAAAGAAAGGGTAGACACACGGGATCTTTTTTAGCTCTTCAGTTTGTCTAGCTCTGTCGTATTGCAACGCGGCGGTGGCTAATACACCGTTACAGGCGCATTATTCGATACATGTGTCCGTTCGTATCAGTGCTGCGGCTGCTATCCGTCTACTTGCCTCACGATCAGTAACCTGTTCGCTTGTCGGGAGCGGCCAGCTCATTCAATCACGGTGGAAACCTATCGGTGTACCTTGTTTCAATCTTGCGGCAGTTGCATGTTGTCGTCTGGAGTGTAACCCCCGTTGGGTGTGGAGCTTAGTAGGTTGCTCTTACCCAAGTTGAGACTGCTAGACGCCATGCCGACAAAACTAGCGCTCAACGTCCAGTTAATCGTGTCCAGTTAATCAGATGGATCATATTCAAGGTTTGACCGGTACATGGCCCAATGTATCAAGATTCGCCATTCTCGAATGCTTGCCATGCTAGGTTCCTGCTATTGCCGAGCTATAAACGGTCTCAGCGCTTGACCTCCCACATCTTCTATTATGGAACAAACACAAATACGCACCATGTTTCTTTGAATCCTCACCAGACTGCACTCCAGAGTCCTCCCTTTAAACCCACCCCACATTAACAACAACAACTAAAAGAACGTTTTATAACTGCCTCTGACGAGCATTCGCGCCGCAAGCACCGCTCTGCTCATCATTGGGTTTATTCTGATGACGATGTAGGGAAAACATTCTTGCTGGGATTGATTGTGGTTAGGCCCGACAAGTGTTGCCTAGGCCACTGAGAAGCGCGCCTGAATGGACCACAGAGGAAGTTTGTTGGAGAAGCCCGTGCCTTTGAAAGGAGTGGCGGCTACACTGTTTCTCTGGATATTACTGGAATTGGACATTGTTCTTCTCCACTTGCGCATCACACTGAACACCAAGGACTGGCGTCTGAGGTAAAAACGAGAGGAACTCGGGGTGGCCGTTATCCCCATCCTGAGTGACGATGGTGGTTGAACGACGGCAGTCGCACTGTTTCACTTCCTCACCTATACATGTAACAGATATCTCCATCTCCTAAAGAGTCTTGCTTTCAACGACACAGCAAGTCTTTACTCTCGCGCTCGACGTGTCTCTACATTGCGCCTAAGATAAGTGGCATTCGAGGAGCAAAAATATGAATCGCCTCACGAGCCGACTGTTAGGTAGTGAGTTATCCCAGAGGTACGTGTATTGCACAGTTTACCGTACTAGTGTACATGTCTGGTGAGATAATTGGATCTGCTATCATTCATTGTTGATGACCGCGTTCGTTTTTTTGAGACGATAGCACCGTGGAGAGAGCCGTATAAAGTCGGAGCCGCATTCAAAAATCATAGACTTGCTACATGATTTCCCCAAGTCTTTCATCAGTCTTGTGGTTTCATACAAAGCTGTTCTCGAACTTTTCAGATTTCCACCACCAGCGTCAACAAGTTATATTGATCGCGAGCAGCAGATAAAAAAACCCAACTCATAGATATGAATGCCACCATTGGTTGTTTACAAACGGTCAAAACTGGCCGCAAAACCTCACACATCATAGGTCAAATCAGGCTATATAGAACATTAGAAGCCTGTCAACCGCCGTATTCCATGCTCCATTATTGCCTCCATCGTGGGGAATCAAAAGTCACCTGTGAGCAGTCAGACATGTGTATGGACCATATACCAGGGCCACCCTTGCCAATAAGCGCTGACCTCTATCTTTGTGGCGGCGCCATCGCTAACACCACGGGTTGTCGTCCCCGAAATTGCTCTCTAAGCAACCCATAGGGCTGTACCAGGAATGTCGAGATGGCAACCACCACTTATCGAGTACTATCTAGATGGATGCTATGGTGTTTTGTTACCTCCGAAACCTTTGATTTTTTCCATGAACCCTTCAGTACCTAATCCTGGCAAGATTGAAACGTACCGTGTAAGGCAAAAAGGTATCGACATAAATTGGAGACTGCAGTATTAGAAGAGATCCACCCTGGTGGAGTTCTGTTGTTCTCTATGTGTCCTTGCATTGTTGACTCGAGGATTACTTTTTGGGACATGCAGTGGTTTAAACTGACTAAAGTTACAGCGATGGGATTAATGGAAGGTGGATCTGATAACGTCTTTGAGGGTGAGATTGATAGCTGCAAACTTAAAGTCTGGTAATACGTCGGAGTTGACCTACCTCGTGTGTTATTTCAGGAGTTAATATAACCCTATGGTACAGGTGCCTATCATGGGCGATAACATCGCATGAGAAACTCACCAGTCTTGTTTTGACAGCAAGTGTATGTCGTAAATATAGCTATCGGGGGTCTTAGCTGTCCGTACGTTCGTCTTGTGTATGGATACGACAGAAACGAGCGAGTTGCCTCGCACGTGTAGGATTGTAATCGGGAAACGAAGCTGGGTGACCAAGAGAAAACGGCGATGTGGGACCGCAAAGCCTGGCAAAATTCATTTCGACATTCGTTGTCATATGATCCTTCCACACTTCCTCAGCTTCAGATATAAAATAGGCCACGAGTGGATGAGCCATGCTCACCTAATTTGTTTAGCCCAAACCGCCCGTCATGAAATTTGGTCGTGCCCCCATTCACGCCTTGTTAGCCTTCGTCCTGACCGCTCAAAGTACTCCAGTAACTGTCACCACAAGCTCCATTGTCCTTGCCTCTCAGGCAACTACCTCCATAACCATTGCGACTACGCCCGTAACGACTGTTGTTAGCACAATTCCCACTGTCCCCGCATCTACCTTTATCACCACGACTTCTATCGCTACACCCGTGACGCTGAGTACATCGTATGTCTTTTGATCTTTGTTGATGGCAAGGTTAAGTTGACATGGTTGAAAAGCACAATACGTCCCAACAATACGATAGATGGGACACTGACGACGATCTCCGTGAATCCCACTACGGCAGCTGGCGGTACGGCCACAGTCCCAGGGACCATATCGTGCGTCACGATCACGGTCTGGGCCTCGCCGAGCACCTCCACAGCTGTGGCCACCTCAACAGTGACAGGGAACTCGCCTTCGACCGTTACAGCATCACGAAGCTCATCCTTAGCCGTTACACTATCACTTAGTAGCTCCACGTCAGTCACATATTGCTTTTCAGAGAAGATGGACGTCTGATGCTTCGCTCCTAGTTTTTCAGGAGTCCCAGCCACGAGCACCGGAGAAACAACCAGTAAAATCTTCGGTAGCATTTCCTCGACCGCAACAGGGAGTGTGCCTGGGACTGTTGTTACAATTACAACAAGCATCGGGATCCCTGTGACTAGCACAGTCACAATCCCAGATTGTTCCAGTTCCACAATTATAGCCGTGCCGACAACCAGTAGTTTGGGAGGTTGTACCGTGACGGTTACTCTCCCCGCAAGTACTCCAGTCGAGTCGGGACCGGGGGAGACGCAAACTTCTCTAAATCAGAATCAAGATAGCGGAGCAGCATCATTGACTAGCCATCGTTTCGCATTTATCATTGGCAGCATCTTTGCTGGAATGTTTGCAGTGTTGCTTTAGAGATTATGGTGTGATGCTCCTGAAGTTTCATGCTAGTTTCGTGTGTAGTATTCGTTTGATTGCGAAGAGACCAAATCGCCTAGCCGTAGAATCATACTGTCCTTTCCCTAATTGAATGGTCATGTTATATGTGAGGTTAGATCATCTATAGCCTTCAGAAAATTCGCAAACAAGCCGTTTGGAACGTGTCGATCGCAGACAGACGTGATACGTACAGCCTAGGTGGAAGTGAAGGGGTGTTGACGGCAGTATTGAGTATTAGTCAGCACTGGCGTACTTAGCAACAGCCCATGAATAAGCTCCATACCCCATGGCCAACATGGGCTTGAGATACAAGCATCTTCGACTATATACCGAATACATTTATGCCAAGGAGCACATATCTGTGTCATGTCTTAATGGTTTTCAAGCGCCTGTCAACCAACAAACCAGGGTGTCCGCAGTCGTCAGCGGCATATTGTAGCCGCAAATCACTGTTTGAAGTCTCCTCACACTGCCACACAGCAGCATGTCGATTCTACATATAAAGATTCCTCGTCTTTCTTTTCCTGGGCCCATCACTAGCAGAGCGTGGAAGCCCCTCACACAAAGAACCCATTGAGAGCCATAAAAATGCTCCTTTCTACAACGTCATTTGTTGCTCTCTTTGCTGTCGTTAATGCCATTCCTCAAGTTGTTACTGTCTCTTCCTCAACTCCGTACGCATCGTTGTCAGCTCTCCTTAGTCTTAGCTAAGACTTATCTGAACATCACGTAATACAGCAGTGCAACGACCCCCTCTGTGTCCAGCTCTCCAACAAGCTTCACGTTGACGACCACCAACATCCCAAGACCTACTACTACGGATGAGCCGTTTTGCGTGACAATAACTGTCCTACCAAGTGGGACTACATCGAGAACCGCACCGAGTGGCTCGGTTACATCCATTACGCGCTCAAACACTCCCAGTTCCTCTCTGACAACCAAATCCGACGACGACTCTTCAACTAGATCCGATGATTTAACCACAACAGAGGACTCTCTCGATTTCCGCCGCCGCCAAGTTACTACCAGTACTCTCAGCAGCTCCAGTCTGACTGGAATCACAAGTTCCACTAGTATCGATGATTCCACCAGCACGGATGACTCTATCTCTAGTGCTACTATCTCAAGCGTGACAGCTACTCCCACTCCGTGCACTATTACTGTTACTCTGGCACCAACCCAAAGTGCTGCGACAAGCACAACTACTGTCATTCCCCAGACCACTGGGAACGGCGGGGATGGTGGGAACGGCACCAGTGGCGGTCAGAGCCCTGATAATAATTCGGCGGCATCCCTTGGTTTCACCGTGAGCTGGACGACTACCGTTTTTGCTAGCCTCCTAGCTGCGCTGCTTTAAGCATTATATTTGGCGATGTAGATTGCTGCTTATTGACTCGGTGAAATGGACTTGGGACCCCTTTCATATTCACCTGACACGTGGACTTGTTATGATATCATTTAATTTGTATGTTTGTACTGAATACGATGAACATCATTCTGTTGACAGCGCGGGAAGTTTACCATGGTGGAGCAGGAAGTACATCACGAAGCGGAAACGCTGTTAACTAATATAGATGTTCAATTTGCCACGATTAAAACGACTCATGTGTGTGTGCACCGCTGCATCATGTGTGTCGGAGTGCCAGGCGCAAAAATCCTGACCACTGACATGTTAGGGTTCATGTGGCAGACACCTCTGTTTAACTGATGTCCATTTTTGATCGGAAAGGTCTTTTTGCGGGCTTACAAAATAGCTAGTCGGGTAAAAGACCAGTCAGGTTGATTTATATTTGAGTACATCCTTCGAGTATCTAGCGGTCAACCGTTCACACACAATTATGGGCATATTAGAGTGATAGAATGATCGGCACACAATGGAAGGCAACTTGTTTGCAGTGGTATTTTCAATAAATACAAGAAAAATGCTATAGACAAAAACATCGGGTGCGAGAAGTAGTAATGATAGTTAGGATCATGCCATGGAACTTTCAACTGAGTCTGAGAAGTCCAACCTGAGTCAATTAGACCAGCCTGGTCTTTTCCATGACAGGTACGTTGACATGAAGGTTCTGCAAACCGACTTAGGTTAGCAAGTTGCGGCAGGTCAAGGTAAACTCCACGCGGGCTGAAGGGGTAGGGGGTACCCGGTCAAATGAACCACCGGGGGTGATCAGGGTATCGGGACGCAGCGATGTATGGGCAATCGCCCAAACCAATATTATTGATCGGATCTCCACCATACCACTCCACCCGTTGGCGTGAAATGCTTCCATAACCGACGACTTCACTCACCTCATCACCTGGAAGCCTGAGACGCGCTTCGCGTGCCTTTGCCCGGGAGCGCTTGACCAGTTTGGCAACAAGGAAGAGACCGAGCAGACCGACAAAGGTGAAGGCACCCGTAAAAGCGGCTTGGGTGTTGGCGTTGGTCGTGGGGAGAGACAAGAAATCGAGATTGGCGGAGTTGCAGACTTCTTTCCATTGTTTATTGCTCGTGATAGCGGCGTTCTTCAAAAGGAATGTAAATACGTTTCGCCCTTAAAGGTTTGATAATATATCTATATTCATACCTCAGCTCGGTAAATGAACTCTGTCAGAGGAATGTCAGCGTGGTGCCCGAAGACGTGAACGTCTCTAAAGTGGTCTGCGGTTCCATTCTTAAACTTGATGCGGAGGAAGTCGCGGAGGTCGGGTGGGGAACCACGACGAAGTTCGATGACGATGGCCGAAGAGTAGTTGGCTAAGGAGCAAGAGCTATATTTAAAAAAGTCTGCTGATAGACAGCGTGCTGTGAACGTACGGATGCCGATATATTCAGGATGCTCATCTGCGATCCCAGTTTGGCGGAAGAAGGAGATGAAGGGCTGATACGTAGTTTGGACCAATAAGAACTGGAGGGGGTCACCGTTGAATGCAATGCGTTCAAGAGAAGTCAGGATAGTATGAAGGAGGGTGCGACCGGCAACTATGAACCAATGATCAGCGTTCATCATCCAAAGTTCTAAGACTAGCAGACAAACTGTTTCCAACGCCATTGATATCTTTGTCAGAAAATACCCCAGCCTCGTGGAAGTCAGCAAAGTGGCGAGCTTGTTCAAGGAGCGTGGGAGGAAGACGATGAGCATAGGTCTTATTGTGAATTAGTTCGGTGTTGATGTAGTCGTAGAGCTATTCTAGACGTTAGTATCATCATCGAGATAGCTTGCGCTCATGCCTCACGTTCCACTTGAAAATTAAATCTCAGACAATTGCCAGAGCATCCAGTAGTATTGTACTTACAGCGTTTTCCAAAGTTGTAGGCCGACCAAAGACGTAGTCCTTGACAGACTTGAAGAAAGGCTGAGCAGTTTTCGCTTTGTCCTTGAATGCCTGAGAGTTATAAAAGTTGTTGGTGTGCTTTTCAAAGGCCTGATAGAAGAAACTTTTAAGGAGTACAGGGAACATATATTTTTAGAAAACCTACCGGGCAGTTGGTCCAACTCTCCAGAGACCTGTCATTTCCAGGTTCGACGGTTTCAACTAACCCAGGTCAGCGATTTTTTTAAGCAGGAGAAGGAACATGTTTTTATCTATTCACCTGGAACGTACTGATAACCGCCAAGAGGTGCTGTAACGGTAGTCTCATTGGCCAGTTTGATCTTGTTGTTTGGGTTAGGCGGGAAAAGGCCTTGTAGAAGGGCTATTGCAGAGTCAAAGACAACAGTGCCCTCAACGCCAGCCTTGACGCGAGCTTTAATTTCGCTGTTGTCCACGATATCCGAGCGCATGCCCTCAACGTAGGAGGGAGAAGAGCTATCTAGATATGTAGAGCGAAGTAAAGAGCCTAGCTGATAGGACTCGGCCTAGCAAAACAATTAAGGAGCTGGAGAGTAAAGACGCTAGCTAAGTGGTTACCTCGCCAAGTGCAGTGGTCTCAGCATTAGAACCAGCATAGCTATATGGGTCCTGGTAGTAGTTGTAGCGGTCACCGTTACGGGCGATGACAATGACACCGAGAACTTTAGACAGCAGCATAGTGAGAGTGCGATTGAGGATCGCGTCGGAGTGCGAAGTGAGGAGTGGGCACGGTGGGTCCTTACACTCATGCTCATTCTCTTATATGACCTCAGCCATGCGATGTTCATTAAGCTCGGGTTCTACCACGCCAATGCTGCCTGCGTTTGGCTTTGTCGAACACAAGGTGTTCAACGCGCGGTCAGGTCATATCAATGTGTGGAACGCCTACAGGTATCCATAAGAACGTTGCGCTATCTCCTTCTCAAGGGTTCGTATTACCTGCATCGTATCAGAATGGCCGTGATATTAGTGAATTATAGACTTTAATGAAAGGAAAAATCCTATGAGCCTCAATTTCCTGCCCAGCCGCACCATGCTCGCGCCTCATGTTCGGAGGAGTTACCTTTTTTGGATAGATGATGATGAACCTGTCTCTCCAGGCTGTGATTGACGCCTTACGTTACCCACGAGGCCCGGTGGTGCCCCACATAAGATTATAGGTGAGAACAAACTGTGAACTCGGAGACAGCTCGGAGAGCAGTCAAAAACTAATGTACTTCTTGAGACATGGGCGGTGATCTGTTGCTAAGGACCTTATAACCACCGGTGGTGAAAAAAATCCTGAGTTTGAAGTATGCCGGACGCACATTACGCTGCGAAAATACAGAGGTTAGAAGGTGCGTGGTGGGCACGATGTTTTAAATTATCGGCTAAAGAAACAACAGGATGATACAGCTACATTCAATCACCTACCATGGTGTTGAAGACAACAGAGGGTGAGCGATGTCTGAGGGACCCTGCCACGACGTGGACGCCTCACCTTGAGTGACCGGGGCTACTTTCTTTTCTTCCCCTTGCTCCCCGTTTGTTTGGGCTGACTAGGGTGGATGGGTGGTGGAGTAATCTCCATATTTGAAGTGCCTTGTGTTGCTCCCCCTCCTCCTTGACCTTTTCTTCTCCTCCCTTGCCCGAATGTGGACCTTTCGGATTTCTTCAACCACCGCTCCGGATCTGGCGGGGGAGTTACGCCAGGAACGACCCCTGAAGGAACACGAGATTTCCGAACTTTTTTCTCAGGTGCGGTTGTCGGTATAGACAAAGCCGGGACTGGAGACGATAGTTTGGCAGTGGAGAGATACGTAGACTGTGCTGGCGGAGGGTTAGATTCTATCGTGCTTGTGAGAGCCGTGGGTAACGAATCGAGGGCACGCAAAAAGCCGGTCTTGATGAAGTCTAGATGTTGCTGGGCAGCTTGCAGATTAGTTGAAATATCTGAGTATTCTTCGGATTGCTGTGTGGTTTCTTTTGAGTGAAGGTCAAATCTGTGAGGTCGCCTACGCACTGGGTCTACAGTCTCCAGAAGCTGATTGTAAAGCCCGACTGCTTCTTCATATGATCCGTCACGATAATTCTACATCTTTTGTAAGAAAGGGAGGTATATGGCACATAAGAGACATACCAATTGTGCTTCAAGATGAATTACACTCCTATCTGCATCGTTCTTCGATTGTTTTATTTCTTGCAATATCCCTCTGGCCTCTGACTCGTGATTCAGGCGATATAAGGAGTATGCTCTCTCAAATGCATGTTGCCCATTTTGATCGATCAGGGAGAGCGCAGCGTCGTACTGCTCTGTCTGAAGAAGTAGAAATAGTTTAGTTTGTATGGCATCCGCGTCATTGGGTTCCAGGCGTAAAACTGTTTCTTTTTAGCGCTTTCGTCTTCATTCAATGATAACACAAACGTACTCTTCTCGCACGTCTGTATGGCGTTGCTGAAATGTCCTCCGTCGATTTGGGCGCATAACGAGGTGAACAAGCGCTTCAAACGTTCCTCGACACTCAGACTTGGCTTTGGGGCTCTTTTGGCTTCTACTTGATTGATTTTTCCTCTTTTTGAGACAGAAGGCTTCGCTACAGACTTGGTCGCCATTGGGGGTAGTAGCGTTGCAGATACGTTGATCAACGGATTTACTCGCTGTCAGGTGTTCCCACGCTCTCTTTCCACATCACCCATCCACCAGCTAATGTCATCTGAAGAGTAAGTCGTTCTCTGATGCTTGCAAAGCTTAAAAGACCAATAAAATATAATGAATAGGCCTATCCAAGATATTCAGAAGCAAGATGGAGAGCAGCAGCGGCTACCGACCGAACCAGCAGCAATGGCGACTGGGAACAAGAAACGACCGCGACTCGACCTCGATGCCTCTTTAGGCGGGAGTCGTGAACGTAAAAGGGGTAAAAGCATGTTTGGTCTCCTGGTTGGTACCCTGAATAAGGCCAAAATCGAGGATAAGGAACGAAACGCGAGTGAGGCGGTAGGTTCTTCCAACGTCGTCCATGAGGATCCTCATACTAACATTAAACAGGCTAAAAAGCGACAACTGATTGAACAGAGACTACAGAACAAACTCCGAAAAGAAACTGATTCCGTTAGAAGAGCAGAAGAGGCCAAAAAGGACAAGATGACCGCGAACAGGAAGGAAGAGGAATTGCAACTCAAGGATTCCATTGTGCGTCTATCAATCTATTGTCAAAAAGTTAAAAACTCATGGGACTGTCCTTCCAGTATAAGTACAGGCGAACTCGGCTTCCATTACTCTCCAACTTTCTCGTTACCTCAGATAAATTCTCTCTCGATGACTCAACATCTGCCCCTTTGTCAAGTAATCCCCTCTCCCACCCTCCTCGCTCGCACCCTCCACCATTATATTATCTGCCCAAAATTCTTACGCCAGAACAAGAGGCATTGTTGACTCGCAGAAAAGCAGAGGTGCGTTCACTCGTCCCAATTTCACAATAATAAAACTCTTAACCATTGTTTAATAGGCTTTGGAGGCGGCAGAGAATGAATGGGCGCTCTTCCGTAATGAACGTGAGGCAGGCATCGTGGACATCAACCAGTTGCGACAGCGCGTTGCCAGCGAAGAGGAACGGAGAAAAACAGAAACCAAGCAGGCGAACGACGACATGGATACGGATCCTACGCCTGTTCCACCTGCTACGAAGGCGACTGAACCTCCTGCTAGTGTCCCTGAGGCGGTCCCTGATGCAAGTCAGGACAAACCTACGGTTGATGAGCAGAAGGAGCATTCAGGAGAACCAGAAAAGAAAGATGAGCCAACTCCTATGCAAGCTGACGATGACGATGCCGTAGAGTATTAGTTACTAACAAAGGTGCGTTCAATGTGCCATATACTGATCTGTGCACGTTCTGAAACTTTTTTCGTCTACTAGTATTAATATGCTCGGTAATACTTGTTCGTGCGTTGTTTCCCTTATATCTTCTCTTCTCACTGCCTTTCTATGTTTTGAGCGTCTTTTTATTTGAGTATTAATGTTGGCCACCCTGCGGACCTCTACTCGTATGCTCATATGTGGATGTAACCAGTTGGTCATTTACTCAATATATGTCGTTGTCATCCCGCCACATGTTCGAGAATCTGTTTCGCCGATCGAGTTTCAGGAATTGAAGAAGGCCTGATCGACAGCGGCGGTGGCGGCGGCGGCGGCGGGTATTTGCACCGCATGGCGATGCCAAACATTCCACGCTTATTGCCACCCAGGTGTTTGGCACAGGTTACTTGTGAGACTTCTCATCGCAAAGCAGAGCATCAAGCGATTGCATTTCAGCCGGCCGCGCATCACCCAAGTACACCCCAATTATCATCTGACCTAAATGCTCAACGTGCTAGATAACCAAGCGAACAGGAAAGGTTAGTCAAAAGCCGATCATTTATTTTTATTCAACAAAAGATGCTTGCCAATTCTCACCTAGTTCTCATTTATCTCTCCCTCCCCCCCGCGGATAAGTTTTCTATATCATTTTAACCGAATCAGAAAGCGAGAGGACCCTTAGAGTTCCAGCTGCAGGGACGGCTTTCTGACCTGTACTCGACGCCAACAACTTACACAAATGCCATGCACTTGAACAGATGTCACTACGTAACCTATTTTCTCCCATGTTGACCGTAAATCATCATCACTAAAAGGAAGTCAATGGTGTGGTGGGGCTGAAGGTTCTCTTCTCTTCGATGCGCATGGGGCCTTTGACATTCCTCGGTTCCCTCTTTGCAAATATCAAGCACCCACCCAAATTGATCATACATGAAGGCACACAAAGAACCCACGATTACCACATCACCGAAGCTCCCTAGATTGCACCCGCACAATTGAATTGTTGTCGTTTTCCGGACTATGCCCTCCAAGGTTGTTTGGGGTGCCACAAACCCGCCCTTCTGCCCATGCGAATTTGGCGAAGCGTGCATCAAGTAACAAGGCAAAATATGCCACAACAGCGTGAGAGCGGCTGATTCCTATTCGTTCACCAGACCTTGTCCGCTCCGTTCCCATATTCGCTTCGAACACGATGCTCTCATTCCTCCCAATTTAGGGCACTCGGAAATGGTCGGTACCGGAATAGCTCATTCGGCTGCTTATTTGCCTGCTCCTGCATTCCTCTATGTGCTCTTGACGCCCCGAGTGTGTGGCTTCGAGCTGGATCTACAGGTCCATATACAACTTCGCCGCGAATTTCCCTGATTCACAACTGAAGCCCTTTTAAATTCATGCTCTATTAAAGGAGTTAAATTTTTTGATGCCGTTCTACGTTCTTTGGCTCTGTGTTTCAATTATGACTTCTCGGGTTCGACTACTGGAGTTTAGCAGGTCCTATGACCGCTTCATTTGTGGAAGAAGCTTTGACGCTGTTGAGAGCCAACAGGAATTCTTTTCTTTTACCCTGAAACTGACCAGAACCAGAAAAGAAGGATCTATTATCAAGTTTCGGCACTCGCTGGATATGTGAATATATTAACAACCCTCTCCCCGATTGGAGGAAGTTTTCTTGACACGCTGTCTCTTTTATAGTTCTGTCTAGTGGTCTGTAGCATTGATATATTTTTCCTAGGGATCTTCATGGTCAAGGGTGGATGAACTGCTTCCATTGGTACGTCGATCTGTAGAGTTGGTGATAAACCTTTGTACAATGTGTGTTCCATTTCTTTCCAGAGCGCCATACAACATCCTTTCCACTCTCCAGAATGCCTCGTAAGTAAATGTGCTACATGTTTGAGGTCAGAGCTCCGCGTCCTTCCGTTGACAAAGATTCCGGGATCAATTATACAAAGTGTTCATTATGAAATGTAATAAGCTCTTGTGCACGGTCATCAAATACCGGAAACACCGGCTAGTTTTGTCCGATGCCATAAAACAAGAGACCACGTGCCGCAAACATCACGGAAATTCGTCCGAACACAACGGTTTACACGACGTACTAAACCTAGGGGGTTGCTCGTCGTCCTCTACCACCACCCACCCTGCGCAATGGCCGACCGCCCTCTTTCTATGGCCTCAGAAACCTTAGCAGCAGCTATGCACACTCCTTTACCACCTGATGACCGCGATATATTCGATCCTCCCAGGGCCTCGTACATCGATCCAATTTCAACTCCCCGGGATTCTTATATTGCTCCTACCCCACTGTCTAACAACTCAGCGCCGCTTATTACCGATGCCAGCAAGCTCGAATCTACTGAATATTCAAAAGAAGACCCCGTCCAACCAAGTTCAGCTGGCAGACGCCGTCCACTTCGTCTTATCATATTTGGCCTTTTAGCTCTCCTCGCAGTAATAGTCCTTGCTGTGATTTTACCCGTGTACTTTACAGTTATCAAGCCGAAACAAAGAAACACGCAGGCTAGTGGTACACCTCTTCCTAGTCCCTCCACTCCTGCTGGCGAAGCTCCAGTTGGGGGTGGCCAACCTACTCAACCAACTTCAGGCGGAGATGGCAGTTTAGTTACAACGGAAGATGGATCTACTTTCACATACAACAACAAGTTGGGAGGCTACTGTAAGTCAATACACTTTTCTCTTGGATTTTACAAAGATTACCACGGAACAATCGTTTCGCCGTGACTTTCTTGTGAAAAAAAAAAAAAAAAAAATTCAAGGCAGTGTTGGCTATTCAAAATTGCAAGCATCTAGACGGGCGTCTGTTTAGCGTCTGTTTAATTTCAGCCTCTGCAACAACTTCTCTGTCCAACTATGAGTCAATCAGAGTCACTTACCTCATGGCTTGTTCTTCTGCCAGGGGTGTCTGATCCTGCCGATCCTTTTAATAATAATGCACGGCCCAATTCTTGGACACCACCTCTCAATCAAAGTTGGGTATGGGGTAAAGATCGTGTCTTTGGGTACGTGCCCCGGTTGTGAAATTTTAGTTGATCCTTACACATCGAATTACTCTTTATCGCCTAGCGTCAATCTAGGAGGGCTATTCGTGTTGGAGCCATTCATTTCGCCAGCGCTCTTTCAGAAGTACCCCGGTGCTGTCGACGAGTGGTCCCTCAGCACCATGATGCGTGCTGACACAGCGAACGGGGGCATCGATCAGTTAGAAGAACACTACAAGACTTTTATCGTAGGTGAAACCAATTATTGGGGGTTCCCTGCTCCTAACATTCTTTCTTTACATCTTTTTTGCAGACGGAAGCTGACATTGCGGAGATTGCCGGCGCCGGCCTGAATTGGATACGGCTTCCGGTTCCGTACTGGGCTATTGAAGTTTGGGCTGATGAGCCTTTTCTGGCCAAAACTAGCTGGAAGTTTGTAGCGCTGCTTACAGATGCCCTCATACTCGAAGCTGAATAATGTTTGTGCGATAGATACATTCTACGCGTGCTCGCCTGGTGTAGGAAGTACGGCATTCGCGTCAAGCTGGATCTTCACACCATACCTGGATCGCAGAACGGTAACACATACCCATCTCTGATATGTTCGTCTCCATGGTATCTCATCGCTGCTGACAGGTTACAATCACTCGGGAAAACTAGGAAACCCTAACTTCTTAAACGGTGTCATGGGTATTGCCAACGCACAGCGCGCGCTAGAATACATACGCGTGTTTACAGAGTTTATTTCTCAACCCCAATACAAGGATGTGGTACCTGTTTTTGGTATCATGAATGAGGCGCTGCTGAAAACCATTGGTCGACCACCGTTGACAAGCTTGTGTGTTTCATTGTTTATGCCTCAGTTCCCAGGCCTCACGCTTCTTCGCCCAGTTATATCCAGGCGCACAACATGATACGGAGTATCACAGGGTATGGAGAAGGTAACGGTCCATACATCTCGATCCACGATGGATTTGGAGGTCTTTCTTCTTGGGCGGACTTTCTTCCTGGCGCCGATCGCATCATTTTGGATACCCATCCATATCTTGCTTTTGACGGTTCGTCTTCTACCTCTCCAATTGATACAGGTACGGGAGAAGACGCAGGTGGAGTTTGGCCTAGGCAAGTCTGCGACAGATGGGCGGGCGGGATCAATGCCAGGTATAATGCACTGCACCCGAATTACGTTGCACAGCTGACAGTATCATACTTTGTTTGAAAAGTCGATCAGACTTTGGTGTAACCATTGCTGGTGAATTTAGTAATGGGTTCAATGATTGCGGTCTTTTCCTTAGGGGTGTTGCCGGCCGAGGAGTCACCTACGGCGGAAATTGTGCTGACTGGGAGGATTCGAGCAAGTGGTCCGAGGGTACTAAAGCCGGCCTGCGCAAATTCGCAGAAGCTAGTATGGACGCGCTCGGTGATTGGTATTTCTGGACGTGGAAGGTTTGTTCCTGCTTCATTCCATGGGCGGGCGTTGTCACAATATTTACAAATCACATCAGGTTGGAAACTCCACTACTGGCGTAGTTGGGGCGCCCTTATGGTCATATCAGCTTGGACTTCGGAATGGCTGGATGCCGACTGACCCTCGGACTGCGCTAGGAACTTGTGAAGCGCTGGGGGTCTCTGGTCCCAACTTCGATGGCAAGTTCCAGTCATGGCAGACGGGTGGTGCTGGGGCAGGTACAATCGCGCCAACTGTCACGGAGAACTTCCCTTGGCCCCCGCCAACTATATCCAATGTCGGAGTAGACGCTAGCCTGTTGCCTACGTACACACCAACAGGCACTATAGCCAGTCTTCCCCCTCCAACATTCACGGCTTCTGCTACAAAGAGCGTTGACCCTGGCTCTGGTTGGTACAACAGCCAAGACACTGCTGGAGCCCCGACACCTATTGCCGGATGTACATATCCTGCTGATGCCTGGGACGCGATTGACGCTGCAGTGCCACAAACATGTGGTAGGTAACTCTGGTTGATGTGATCGGGGGCGGTGACCGCGGACCATGCTTCCTGATTTCTTATGTTATGGTTGACGCGTCAATCTTTGTTAGCAATGGACATGATGATTTGATATTCATGACGATTAAATTTTCTTTCGTACTTTCTTAATAACTATCCCATAAACCAATAACCCTCTGAACATCACTCTTTTGCCAATGTTTATTCGTAGCCACGTTACCTATATACCGTGGACATTCATTCTACCAGTCGATGCAAATTGAACATCAATGTTTTTATTACAAGGAACATAGGAGTAGACAAGGTGACTCTTGCTGACTTCAACGTACAGGTTTAAGGTCCTTACATTTCTACCCTGAGAAAACTGAAAGATGCGACAACTTGCTCCGGAGTTAATAGCAGAGGCTATCGTCAAATGAAACAGGAACTTTAAAGTACGAAGACCTCGGCCTAGAATCAAGAGATGTTAGGAGCCTCATGCAACGACTGAATATACGGGAGGAGTTATCTGATTTCCACTTCCCTCGTGATTTGTAAGCAAACCAGCATCGGTCATCAATGATACAATGATAAACCATCGTTTGATCGTTGAATTTTTTTTTTTAACGTGCAAGGTACGCCTTTGACGGCCGTGGTGAGCTCAGTGACTCTGGTCTGCGACTTGTAATCCAAAAATGGATGCATGTCGGGGGCCCAGATCTAGGAAATACTCCCTGGCCGAATAGTCGTCACTAACGCACCGGTGATGCAATGTTTTCCCTTTTCCCAATGTTTAATCCCGTTCAAGGGCCACGCGAGATGACAAGACGAATGGCTCCCTCAAACCTTCGGTGAGTCTAACGGGAATCGATTGGGACAAGACCTTGAAGCGTTAATCCGTATGGCTAGAACAACTCAGAACTAGTCCACCCATCACGAAGCCCTAACAAAATTGAAATGGGCTCTAGTACAACAATTCCGAACTTCTGGAACCCCGTGATATCGTTTGATCCAGAAGCAGTCATCCCTTTCAAGACAGATGTACAGAACACGTCCTTCTATCATGTCCTCCAAATCAAAACACGGTGTTTTGCTTCCACTCAGTATATTTGCTTTGGTGTTGTTATCGTTATATTTACCTGTCTTCCCCTGGGTTCTTTGTTCCCAATGAGGGCGTTCTAGTGGAGTGTTTCAAGGCGAAGCGCTTCTGACGTTTTATCTCTCAAGACATAGGAAGCATTCGTTTTCCGACAGGAAGAAGGCTAATAACAACATGGTGATTGACGCTCGTTTACCATTGGAAGAATTTGAATTCATAAACGCCTGCTAGCGAGTGCAGATCCGCTGCACCCTTCCTTGATCACTCCATTTGGTTGTTCGATTTGAGTGCGCAATTTCCCATCTGATTCCTATTCTAAGGTAAGGGTGACCTGGCACCTGCGGACCTGTCACCTGTAGGAAACGTAACCTAAAACGAGGTTCGCAATCTTTTTTTTTCGTCCCTCAACGAAAAACAGATGAACAGGAATTATCAAAAACCTTGTTGGGATCATCTTTCAAAGTAGAGCACAGCAACTGACGTAGAGAGAGAGCATAGATTGTGCTCAGCTCGCTTTTCGATCCGCTCCGACTTGCAATTGAAGTGTTCCACTTCCCTGGTTCCGTCTCATCGGATTGATCAGATGGGATTCGGCAACTCTCATTCTTTTCGGCTTTTAACGCGCAGAGATGGAGGCAAACACCTGCAACTTTCCCCATTTAACCCATACGGCGAGGCTCCTGCACCGGAATATGGCTGTATTTAAACAAGATCTAAATCGAGAGTGAGATAACAAATGACAGGATTACTCAAATGGCAGCAAAGCTAAACGCCGCTTTCATGCAGTGCCACGATCAACACTGTCAAGTAACCCCTTTTCAGCTGCAGCTCTTTCAAGCAGGTAGAACGTTAGACGAGATACAATAATTTAGGTAATTCTATTCAAGGGGCAGGGTTCAGGAAATCCAACTTTGTGCTGGCAGGGCACCGCTTGGGGGTGAGGAAAAGTAAACACATCACAAGGTACCAGTAGTTTGGCGACACGGCTTCTCTAAACCCAGACCGAATTCGAACGCCCCTTACCCCTATCGGTTAGAGCGATGCAAAGTTACGAGATCTGCTGAGTTCTGATTGGCCGAGCAACCGAATAACATATACGGCAAATGACGATTCACAAAACCGGACAGAGATCGTTCGTTCCCTGGACTATAAAATCTAACCCTCATTCTCGTATTGTTTCCATCACCAACAATCCACCTCCGTTTCTCAATGGCCTCAGAAAGTATCCTTGCCTCTTTACGGCCATCGGCTTCATATTCTAGTCGGAACACGTCGATCCCCAATAGTTTCAAATGCCCTCCCCTCCAAAGCTCAGCAACTCAGGATGTTTTCCACTCAATCGTCAAAGGCAGGAAAAGTTGGAAGACGTTAAGGGGCGGTGAGATCGTCTGGCCGCCAGAGCTCGAGGCAGCCTTACTAGGAGGTAACACTTTCATCCCTTCCCATCAACACGTATAACTATGATTAACGCTGTTCATCATAGGCCTCGAAGCCTACCAGCCTGACGATTCTCGCGAAACAAGACTGCTTGGACGGTTTCCTATGAGGAATCGTTTCATTTCCGACCATATCTTCCGCGAAACGGGGGTGAGAAGAACTGCCAAGCAAGTTGGTAGCCGCCTTCAACAACTTCGGGATACCTGTGGTGGCAAGAAATGTAGGTCCATTCTGACATACTCTGACACTAACACTAATCTTAATTGTTAGTAATGAAGCTCTTGTCGCCTTGTCGTCCTCATGTCCCTACCCGTTACAATGACTTTTATCGGTCTACAAACCAATGCGATACCGACTCATCTAGTGAAGCGTCTAGTTTGCCTCCCACACCTGTAGATGCCTCCACAAACTTTCGAAGTCTTGAGAGCACCTCGCCGACGTCAACAACCATCATCTCTATTGATATCCTTCCTCATAACGCATCATCATCGTATGAGCCTTGTTCAGAAACCTTGGAATGGGACCGGTCAAATGGTATCGTGCATCCGTCATCACGACCCCGTCCATTCCATATGATAGACCCCACTGTTACCTTTGTCTCCCCTTCCGCCATCTCAGCACGGTCATCATTCACGGTTCACGTGGCAGGGGTGGTTGTTCACTCAGAGACGACTCACCTTACCGCTATGGGATCGGCACCCGACCGCACTGATGGTGCACTTTTGTACAGCACCACACTAGTGCCTAGCTTCTGGCATAAAATCTCGGAAAGTCCAGGTGAGGCTTATAACGGGTTCAACACCGCTTACATCACAGGCTCATCGTTACTCTAGACCCCACTCAGTTTACGATTACTCAAAACGTAATCCAAGACGCTCCAGACTCACAACCAATCGCCTTCTCGGCCTTGTACAAGTTTAATTACTTCGGGAACCAGGATACCTTCCCTGCTTCTATGGAGCGATTCGGCGATGATAAGCTCATGCACGACGTCCAGGCGTCCTTACCCATGGACTGTCTCTTGGCAATGGATGCCTATCCAGAGCTCATGGATGGAGAGTCGTTCTATGATCTCACTTCTATCCAGAATCAGCAACCTGGTTGGACTTCCCGTTCACCCTCTCAATTCTCTAGCGAGCTATCAGTGTATCATCACTCGGACGATGGTGTTGATTCGGTCCTGTCCCCTTCATCAAGTTGTTTCTCTGCTGATCTTTCTCATTATGTAAGTCACACTTTCTACACTGTGTACCCGATTCTAATCGCATCCTCTTAGTAGACCTCGTAACCCAGTCGCTCTGGATGTAAAATTAGCAGCAAAGTTGTATTTTGTTGTAAAATAAATACCCCACCCTATACCCTGATGAACCCAACAATTAATTATCCGTAAGTTTCTTTCGGGAACATCCATCATGGCAGAAGCTAAATGACCCTGATTCTACAGATAATGTATTACTGTATTCAAACTCCATACCCTTGACGCTCGCCCGAATACAATCTATTGTGCGAACAGAATAGATATACCGTAGACTTTCTGATGTATATCGAGCTCCCACTCCCTCCACCTACCACGTTTTTCAAATAAATTTAGAACTCCACACAGCTTCACTTTGTCGAGCTTCATCGGTTCCGTTTCCGTATATTTTTGAACTAACTAGAAGTGGATATGCGGTCAGACAGAACGTCATCCTGACTGTTCCCACTTACCACTCTTGAGAGACGATATAATTTGAATCCTGGTTGTGAAGTCACGAGTCATCAGACTAACATCTGTATTCTGGTTTATTCCGCGTATGATCCCTTTCGCGACCGTATCCTTCTTTTGAGATGGAATCGCAGCTGAAGTGGTATAAGCCTCAACTAGAGCATCTACCCATGTCCGCATTGCCATTCCTCCCGACATGCTTTCCCACATGCTGTATTCCATGATCATGTTTGTAATTCCCCCCACAACCAAAGCAACCTCTGTTTCCACATTCCCGACCGACTCAAGTCCAAGCTTGACACTCGGAAAGTACTTTTGGATCGTAGATAATATAGCGCTATAGGAAACGCCGTCACCCGGCCGGCCACGATTGCCTGAGATCCAGGCTTTGGCTTGGTCCACGGCAGAGTATATGTCTGAACGCAGATTTGGGGGCATAGTTTTCACTTCATTTTTGCCAGTCGTAGCTGCCGCTAACTGGCTAGAAAGGTTGCGAAACATGTCTGTTGTTTGCTGTTTCAGTTAGCAGGTGGGAATTGGTGGCTGAGTATGGGCAGTGAGATCGGCTTTATACATGTCAAACAGTCGAAGGGGGCGTGGTTGCCTTGAGGCTGAAGCGTCTATACCCCCATATAGCCCCCATATAGCCGCCTAGTTCTTCTCAATTATGTAAGGTACCAGACGAATATGAAACCAATGTCTGCACTCGACTCAGTAATTTAAACCGTGGAATCGTGCATAGATGTCCCCTACGAGATATACAAAATGTTCATGCAATGGTAAAGCTCGAAGATACACCTGAAAAGGCTGAAATAGAGCCTATAAGAGGCTTCGAGTCACCAAAATAGCTCAGGCGATACGTTCCCGCTACAATGAGCATGCCTTCAAAAGAAGAAGTTTATGAGGGCTTATGGTTACGAACCTGGAGTTCCGCTCTCAATAGTCCTTGATGATGTGATATGAGCCGATTGCATTTAAATTTAAATGCGTCGCTTACCAGGATAGTGTTACTGTGCTGGTTCCCAGAATCTACAGCACCCATAATTTTAATGATGGTCTATATGCAGAAGAAACGCGCTCACCGTGTTAGCTCTCGCCCATTGATACCTGGTTGAAGGATGGGAGTCAGAGCGCACGGCCTTCCATTGTCCTGATACTAATTGATCAACGGTCAAGAAAGTCCCTTCGAGCCGAAGGTTGTTCTACAATTGAGATGAGCTCTTACTCCCATTCTAAAAGGCAGATAAATAAGTATTCACTCGGGGATTCGCTCCAACAAATTGTGCAGAAACGGTGTCCCCGGCATGATACGCCGGGCTCGTTTTCACATCAACTAGAATGGCGCCAAATCTCTTTCCAATGGGTGGGGCGTCAAATACAACGCCCGTCTAAAAGAAGTGTGTCAATGAAGGATAACACGCCCCGGTAATGGTAATAGGGGGACCAGAGAACCATATACATACTTGTAATGAAATAGCTTTGGAAGTCTGGTCTTGTGGTGCAGGATCGGAAGGAGGCGTCCCGCTTGCATTGTCAGCGAGGAAAGGAACGAGGCTCGAGTATTTATCAATGTAAGCATCCAGAGTATCTGTTGTTTTTTTTATATTTTAATTTTCGCACGATGAAAAGGCGCTTCCAAAGACAGGAGGTCAGGGCAGATCTTTACTCACACTGGCCGAATATCGTTGATGCTCCTTCATATCTCTGAACGCCATATTCTTCGCGAGTAGTCACATAATGGGCATACGTGTTGGCCGGGCCGGCTACAACCACATAGGCATCAGATCCAAGGACGCCTGATGATATCAACTTCGCGCGAAGTGCTTCCCTGTCGAAGAGTAACCAAACATTGTACCGCCAAAAAGAGGTATTGCCAATTTTTTTTTTGAAAGAGCTTCGTTCAACAAAAAGATATAAAGCATCAGCCAAACACACGAACCGTATTCTCCTTCCAGCCATCGTTGTTAATTCGCCTAAATAAAGAAAAACGATCGCGCCATCAGTTCGACCTTGTGCTTTCCCCGGTGACATGAGAATGCTTAAAGACATACCGGGCATGATCAGCATCACTTTTTGTTGACGACAAGATGTTTGAGCGGAGAAGCATCGGGAAAAGGCAGGTAAGATCACACACCAAAGTTACCCACGCGCAGCATCTGTATGTCAACTGTGCTAGGCGCCCATTCATACGGGCTATGAGCGAAACCCTGTAAACATCTCACCATTCAGCTAAGACCCCAGTGTTAAAACACGTGGTGATTTTACAGTATTAAGTAGAATGGGTTTAGGATCCTGGCAGGCCTTTTGTTCCGCCGAGGGAAGAGGGGTTACTGCACCTGAATAAGACAAAGGTGCCGTCAGTATCAACAACCAACAGTGTTCGGCGGATTGGCCGTGTCTAGATAATATGCACTCGCCCTTGACAATTTCCCAGAAGGGGTTCCTGTTTATGGCGTGGACTTCATTTAGCACCCAATATACGGCAAAGACCTACTAGTAAATAAGGACGTACTGGGGAGTCGAGCTGTTATCTCCTTGGATGAAGTCAAGTGCGCCGGGACCATCACTGTCCAGTTATTTTCAGAACTGTGATTGCACAGCAGATGTATCTATATATATAAAAAGGGTGCTGACGTTGTACCTCCTGCGAACGAAAATCCTATTATGTGAACCGCGAGGTTAGTGATGCCATATATAGAAGGTGGGAGCGCCGAGCCGCCCAAAGATAGATAAAAGCAAAAACGCTCACCCATTGCAGCAGGGCAGGTCGAGACCCGCGTCCCATCTGGGAGTTGGAAAGTGTGAGTCGCCCTGGAGAACCCAATCTACGTTCAGGTGTATTGTTCACACACGGAAACTCCGGGGGGGGAATACGCACATGTTCATGTAGGTATGCACACTTCTAACAGTACCAGTCACTGGCCTCCTGCTCCCATTCATCACAGTCTGGGCGCCTTTGAATTGCTTGTCGCCAATGATTCGATTCGATTCAAAATCAGAGGTACGGAAGCCAGGTCCTCTTAAGATTTTCCAAAAAAAAAAAGGTTTACGACGGACGCTTCCGGGGGCTCTCGACAAAGGTTGCTCACCGACCATGACAATCCTGTACGGTACCGCCGCAGGTGGAGTGTTCCGCTTCGCATGGAAGGCCATCATAGTCTTTACCTGGGCTCTCGCAGAATGCCCCGAGACTAACCACAACAGACAGATCAGATGATTATTTTTAGGCTTGAGCTGAACTTTCCGACGATAATCAGGGAGATTAGAGGGACTAACGTGTTTGGGCTCGTGTCACCGACGTTGGCTGAAATAGGCAAAGAGTCAAATGTGTTTTCTATTTGTGTCACCAGAAGGAATAGCAAAAACCCATTGGGTTTACGGCGGATCACTCACATTGTGTAAAACCTGCTACAAAGGTTGCATTACCGGGCATAGCAGAGGGTTCAACGGAAGCTATCGGCAAGAAGATCAAAAAATGATAATAAAGCCTCGCAAATAACACAAAATCGTATACCTTCGTATAAGAAGGCCGCCATTCCTTTATTGTCCGCGCTAACCAAAGTATTGTTCTTTACGACATGTTATCGATACTAGTTAAAGAAGAAAGATTGCACACACCTCGTATATACTTGTACCATGGACAGCGAAGAAGCTCAACAAACCCCTAGCATTCCCATTGTTATCGTCAAACCTCAACACAGTCATATCTTTATCTTGATCAAACTGATATCTAGCCCTCTCTGACGCAGGATTAGCAAGATACGCCGTCGGCGAGCGGTTGATATTTGCATCAAGGATCGTAGTATTTCCAAGACTGAGCTTTCCCGGCGCGAGACTCGCGTGAGCGCGTTGTACCGCACGAACTGTCCCCGCAACGATGGCATCTGCTGTCTGTTTGACGTATCCAAGGGACGTAAGTTGTGGGAGGAGGTTCTCCAAGTATCCGCCCACTCCGGAGTGCTGGTGTGTTCCGACGAACGCGATGTTTTCGTTGGTGTAGACGCCGGGGAATTGAGATGACAGCTGGGATACGATTGAACGCCGGACGCCGGTGTCCCCCATGGCGATGTCTACAGGTTGCTGTGTGAATAGAGCCTAGAGGACGATGGATTTGCATACCAGCGTTGATAAATACGATTCTGTTCGATGGAGCTGCTGCGTCCGCGACGATGAAAGCTCGACTGTGCTGACGCATATGCAACCCAGTGTCTGTTTGTGAAAGAGCTGCATAGCCCTATAAATGTGTTGTCTAGTAAGGCCCTTCATATAATTGTCCATAGACGTTTACCATCATATTCGTCTCTACAACAGGCCTGTAAGTCGTTTTTTAGTCTTTTGTGATATGATGACGCAGAGGCATACGCACCCAGTGATATCCCCCGTTCCTATGACACTCCTCGTCAAACCTGCTTCTTTTGTTCCGTTCAAAACATGCCAACTCACCTAGACCAAGTAAGTACTGAGCAGATACGACCTGAATTCCCGCCGTAGGCCCATTGAGCAGCCCCGTTGAAGCCACAAAGGCCGCCAGATACCAAACGATACCCGTCATCGCGTTATACAAGGTTCGGGGCAGATTCCAAAAGTCAAGCGGCAATGCGCTGTGGTATGATAGGAGAGGCATTTCTCATCTGTCCTTATAATTGTTTCCTTTGTTGATCGTGACGACGGAGAATGATGAGAGACACGGGGTCAGAAGCTGCAAGTCGTCATTCGCCACATGGTATGTTATCACACGCGCAGTCAAGTGCTCACAAAATATTTGACGGCCACCTTCTTGAGCTATAAAGGCCGGTTGTGATTAAACAGGAGGAACAATGACAGAACGCTTCTTGGCTGGTATTTATGCAAACATAATCTATATACGACAGACTACAGCTACTCTGTCGAGCAGAGTCTGGAAAAGGACAGCTTGAGGTGCTCATCTGAAGTGGAACTCATCAATATTAGAGAGACCAAAAAAGGTCATCCCAGGGAAGATGCTAAGCTCCACATGCACAAGAACCGAGTAGTACCATCGAATACACACGTCCTTGAGCTCAGGGATATTTTCATTGAGGCTTGAATAACACATGCATCCGAATCCTTACACGTCTAGGGTTCACCTGAGAATGTAAGGCCCAAGATTAGTCATGTCATATTGAAAAGAGTAGAAGAAGGAAGAAAGGAAGATGGTCAGAAGTGCATTGTTTGGCTGTGCTCTGCCGATCGCCATTGCTCGAGGAAGAGCTACGACTGGGGCGGCGAGAAATCATCACATTAGAAAGTCAAAAGCCAAAACTCACATAGGGGAGTTGTGAGAGTTTCTATCCAGATTTAGCATAGGACATTCTGTCGTCGTCGAGCCCATGTTGAGAATGTTATTACTTGAGGAGCCGCTGAGGATGAAGCAGTCAGTCCAAAGACGAGAGAAACAGCAATGACACAGAAGTCTTCATTGGTAAAGGATTGACATGATCAACAAGTTGTAGTCGAGTCGAGTCGCCAAGTGGCTGCTAGTCAGAGAGACGCAGATTTCCAAAAAGAAAAAAAAAAAAACTGTCGTGTTCCTCCTGCACGTGACGTGACTATCTTGCACCGGCCCGGACTATAATCGAATTTTAATCAATGAATTAATTTTCCGGGTCGTTTGCGGGGTTCATTCAACTAAAAAGTGCCTCATTCTTGTCGATCAACCACTTAAAATAATAAATGCAAGTGAAGCCGGTTGTGCCTTGTTCCCGAGTATCCATATCTACACAACTACGCTTACTATCATCGCTTACTTCCTTTCAGAAATTTATTCACGCATGTGAGTCTTACAAATTCCATCCGTAAAACACATCTCCTTTGAGTGCCTATTTTCTAATTTTTCTGAAAATGACTAGTCACCGCTATCGATATGTTCAACTTTCAAGTGTCTAAACATTCTCTACTGTAGACAGACGGCAGGGTAGCTATACCAGGTTATTCTACGATTACCAAGATAAAGTCGCCAAGCGGCGCTCCATCGCCGTCCTTGGCCATGCCCACACGGTCGCATCGTCTTCGTTTCCTTCAATCTTGACATCGGCCAGTCGGCTGGGATTGCGAAGAGCCCATCGAGGTAGATGGTTGAGCTAATGTAGACCGATGAAACATCAACGTTCTCCGAACGAAACTTCCGCAGGCTAGATCATTGTTCGTCTGTAGGTAACGTTGCCTTGGATACCACACAGCACTTACTGCCCATTGTTCGCAGTTAATCATTAAAATTGCGTACTTATACCATCTCTCTCTCTACCCCTGATTGCTACCACCTCATCTCCCCTCTCTCTCTACCACAGAGATCTGAAGTTCTACCCGACTCAGATTCATTCACGAACATCTCAACAAATGTCAAGTTTCGACGATTGCTGCTTTTGCTGTTTCTGTTTCTGTAAGGTCCTATCATTGGCGGCTCTCTCAAGTTCACCATTGGGCTGACAACTTGAATACAAAAATGCTCAGCGATATGCGGACATTCTGACATGTTACGATTATGCACCTACAGTACGTCGTTCAACCCCCCCCCCCTCCCCTAAGTTAAGGTACGGAACCTCACAAAAAACGCTCCTTTGATCCCCCCCTCCCCCCTCCCTACCAGTTCCCTCGAAATGGTGTAGATGCGGTTGCTGCGCCAACAGCGCAGATCGGCAATTCGAGGCCGAAGTCGAACGTGGCAACCGGGAAGCTGAGCTCTTTTATGAGCAGCCACAGACGCATGAAAAAATGGACACTATGGCGAAATTTAGAGACAAGTCTGCTATTGTGGATCGAGATGACCACACCCGGAGCACGAGTGTCTCGTGAACCTATGCAAGGGAGGAAAATTCGCACTATGACGCTCGACTTGATGTCGGTAGACTTCCCCCCCCCCTCCCCCCACACTCGTGACATAGTATACCGTAGAGGGGAAACTGGACTTGTTGAGAACGGGTACGGATCCAAATATTGTTCTAATTACGTCCACAACTGCGAGTCTAGTGTACAACTATCAGAATCCCCTTGATGGGGTCACCCTTTCTCGTTTCAGCACTTGATTCCATTATCCTAAATGGATTTCCCGTCAGGCCTAGATGGGTTTTCATGTATCTGATTTCTTGGGTACAGTAATGGCCGTATACTTTCAAACTGGGCTCGTTTGCCCACAGGGTCGTACTTGGTGCCTGCTCGTATTATCGTTTCAACTCCCATCCATCAATGCAGAGTTTTGATCGGGATTGGTGTATCAGTACTATGTAACGATATCCTTTTCTCACCCCAACCCCTGTCAAACCAATTCACCCTCAAACTCAAAAACCAAAAATCACCCCCCCCCCCAAGCATGGGATCACGATCTGGGAAACCTCAAAAGGGGGGCCTCCCAGCCCACCTCCTATCCATCGCTATGGGACACGATTCATACGAAACGCAAAGCGCTGTCAGGGTTCGGCAAGGCAATTACAAAATAAAAAGGAGGAGAGTTGCATCATCTTGTCAGTGCTAAACCATTAAATTTAAAGGGCCCCCAACACTCAGGAGTCCCCCCAAGTCACTCCAGACGTCAGCCTGCAAGATAGGAGGCGGCGGCACGTAGGTATTACCTAATATGTCCCACAGACCAGGAGGGGATGAGCTCAATAATATGCTGAAGATGTTGTCGACCAGGCGCTCCGACCGTTTGTAGCTCGTGCGATAGCACTTTACTACTGGAGCGAAACCTAGCATTGGCGTTAAGCTAGTGAGCATTTGATAATTGCGGATCCTGATTACGTTTAGACCATGTGTTCGGTCGAACCTTGAGTATGATTCATCTGATACGATGATAAAAAAAAACTGAAACATTGAGCGCTAGTTTCGTCGGTATGGTGCCTAGGGGCCTCAAGAGCAATCTACCAAGCCTTACACCTAACGGGGGTTGCACTCCAGACGATAAAGGCAAGTGCGTGGTGGCAGCATGGGAGCTGAGTGTTGCCTATAAAATTTGTGCGCCTCGTTGTACTTTGTAGACACGAACATGTGCGTTCGCTCTGCAAAGCGGCGCACTAGAACATATGTTTATTCACTGCATAGGTTTGCTTCTGTCAGTGACCAAACCAGCCGACCCGACAGGTTACCCTTGCATAGAAAGTCAAATTTTCACTCATTTCCACCCAGTATTATTGAAACAACAGGCTCGCCTGTGGTTCTTTCTGGCAGGGACAAGCAGTTTGTGGGAGACCGGGTTGATGCAACGTTGATGGTCTGACTCTCAAGGTTTACGTCATCATAACCCAGCTTCACCTAATGCTGGTTCATCGAAAACTTCACTTTACTGCCAGGAAACCAATTTCAACTCAACTCAACAGAAAGCTCAAGATGTCGAAAATGATCACAATCAGAGGTTTACACTTCTTGTAGTCGCGGTCGAACACGTACTGCTGGAAAACCTTTCCGAAGGTCTGTGTCTATTCCACTGGTTAAAAACCTAAACTACGACATCCCAATTTAGGATGCTGAGAACATTTTTGCAAATTTTGAGGCCATTGATCTAAAGCCTCACACGGTCATCATTTTTACATATCTGGATTTATAATGCGTACTCGTCAGGGAGGAAGCCAAACAGATCTTAGCATTTTTTATACGCTAAAAATCTAGCCACATGCTAAACCACGATAGCCCTGCAATTTTCATTGCCACCACTACCGATCTCGTGTTCTCCATGAATTTTACTGAAGCGGCGGACTTCCGCGTCAACACTTCGTGGATGTTCGTCACCTTCTAAACGCTGTCGATCCTTTGATTTTAATATTCAAAGATGAAGGCGTGTTGTACACCGAGGTTATATCCATTCATTCTCTGCGGGACTCCGTGGACGAGTTTCCTTGCCTGAGCCTTCTTGCTCTTTTTCGTCTGACATCGATCGAATTACACACTGAAATCCATGACTGACCTTGACACACATACGTCGATCTCACTGAAGCGTCCGGACTAGGAAATGGAAAGAAAAGAGGAAATAAATAGACTCTTCTAATGTCCCTTCTAGCTTGCTCTACGTTCCTCCACCCATCTCGCACCAAACATTCCCTCTCAACACACCTTCGACACTCAAAACCCTTGCTTCCTCGCAGCCACCATCCGCGCCCCTACCCACCCATCCACGTAACTCCTCTGTCTCCCGCCTCTCCTCCATAGATGCAAGCCACCATTGATAACAAAACCAGTCTCCACCACATGTCGCAGCGCTACTACCACCACCACTTGCTAATTCACATCTACCCCACAAAACGCGAAACGGAGGCCTCGGATCCACACACGAACGCGGGATCATAGATGAGTCAGCGAAAATACCTATGGGATTACGCCTTCGGAGGCATTTGGTTCCGCTTCTGTGCGGGTTAGTAATTGTGCTGACGACGACGGAGGGAGAGGTACAGGCGAGTATACGGAGGGCGGTAGGAGAACTTCCCTCTCTGGTCTGACAAAACCAACGAACCGTGAAGGGTATTGAAACATAAGCGCATTGATGACCGTTTGGTCTTCTCCCACAAAGTGAAACTCTGGATGAGGTCTGTTAGGTGTCGTCGATAGAAATCGCAGTGGCAAGAAGGGTGGGGAGGTAGTGATGTAGTGATCGTGGATCTCATAGAAGGTGCGTGAGAACCAGGAGATGCCGGAGGGCGTGGAGCCAAAGAAGGAGCCTGTGGTTGAAGT
>JABCKK010007993.1:9588-31243 GCA_018221785.1 Calocybe gangraenosa
ACGAACCAAAACATCGTACAATGTTTGGATGCGCCACCTTTTTTGCTCCTCGTTCCACGTCCGCTAAAAGTTAAACTGACATCCTAAATCAATCAACCAAGACTTTACGACCCACGTTGAGTTTAATAATACCCGGCTTTTTCATAATCTTCCCCCTGAAAAACACTACGCGAATTTTTGAGCCCAAACGACTGAATGGCCGGGTCAGCTGGCAATTTTTTACGCTCTTGTGGCGCTAGTCAGTTCCTACAATGTCAAGTTTCACTCGGCGCGCGCCTTACGGAAGTACGGGATCTTGGCTTCCCGGACTCCTTATCCACTGTTCAAGGGCCAAAGGCTGACACCTTAGCAAAGCTTTTGGGGAATGGTTTCACCGGGACACAGTACCACCGTACGTACATAGAGTACCTTCAAGCTATAAAATTCTTTTTACAATGATTCCAGATGTCTCAGCAGGTGCTCTTTGTCCCCCCCGATCCAAACTATTAAACTTCGTCAACGAAGCGCTGGTAGGTCTTACAAGCTCACCGTGCCTCCCAACATCCATACTCAATCACTCCAATGTCTTCTAGGTCGCTTCATCATATACACCCCATTGACATTCTTTTTCAACCAATAAAATATCATCTTCAACGTAAGTCTACAAGATTTTACCATAGGGGCGCCACACCTGACGAGCACAAAATTATCTAGGTCCACAATTATGCAGATTACCTCCTTTTCCAAGCTATACACTTTCCTTCTCGTCCTCGGGACCTTCGCACTCTTTGTCGAAGCCACGCCTGTCCCAAAAGGTCCCCCAGCCGCGCCTGCTCCAAACGCCGCTAAATCTCCAGTCAAGAATAGACTCGGCTCAACGCATCGTATGTGCAAAGCTAGGGTATGTCACCCCCGCCCCCCCCAACCCCCAATGTCCCACCCTCCACACTCACCGCTCAAAAACCCCACCCTAGGCCCCAATCTCAAAGTACAAACCACCCAAGAACGGCGGAAAATCCGCGAAAGCCGGCACCACTCCAGCAACCCCAAAGGGCGGAAAGAAAAAGAGGTCCGATCTATCAAGACGTACCTACACGCCCCCCAGCGCAGCCGGTAAAATAAAGCTCTACCACGGCACGGAAAAAGACATTGGTGAAGTCGACTTTACCAAAGGCTCCCAAGGCGGGGACTTCAGTAATGGGCGTATGTGTCTCCCTTCTATTTTCTGTTTTTCGGCACCCGCACGTCGGGAAATAGTGACTTCTATCCCCTCCCCTCTTGTTAGCTTCCTTCTATATGACAGATAGGGAAAAAGCTGCCTTGCAGTTTGCTTGCCTGGCCGATTCCGTGTTCTTTGGAGAGCCGGACGAAATTGCTGTAGCTGAGATGTATGTTATTGGTGAGTTTCTTGGACAACCCCGAGCTATCAACCTCTCCGTTAACGAAATTTCAACCAAACGTCTACGTTCAGAGTACGAGTGGGACGGCGCTGGTACCAAGTACGTTTCACCCATCCACTAAATATTCCAAATCATCTGATGTAGATATACTCCCAGCATCCATACGTTCACCGGTCTCAGCGACCCAGATTGGGAAGGGGTAAGCTCGCCGATTCCACAAAATAAAAACACTTAAGAAAAAAAAACACTGTTAATATCTAGTTTCAGCAATACGTGACTGATTGTAAAGACAAGAACGAAAAGTACCAAAAGATCCTCGACAGTAACATGGTTGTCGGGTATGGCCCCCAATCTTCTGCATTGCTCTACACTCGTTAATCAAACTACCCCGTTGCCCCCCACAGCCCAATGCGAAAACCTGAAGGTGAGTGTCCCAACGACCAAAAGAACTGACTGATTCACGGGAAAGGGTCTTTGCAGACATCCAAAGGAAAATGACTTCTAACTTTTGGCAATACGTCATCATGAACCCAGAAACTGCAAAGGGGCATCTCAAACGCATCGGTGCAAAAAAGCTCAAATGCGATCCTGAAGGAAGACCGGGAGATTTTGAGTGAGTAGACTCGCAGTTAAACGTGACAGAAGGCGTTGTAGATCCCGATACATATAACAAGCAACTAGTCCTATGTTGATAGTATGGCAGGCGGTATATGCATAAATTCTATTCGGCTTACCATTCGTCCGTAAGGAATCTTTCATCATGAATTGACGGTAGCTTCTTTCACCACTCTCTCAAACTTCCGTCTTCGCCACGCCATACAGGGTTTCTCCAGGCTGGATGACTCCTAACATACTTCTCTGATATTTCACGAACCAATTCTTCGTTGACTTCAATTCCAATCCCGGAGCCTGGTAATTGAAAGTCGATCAAGGCAAAAAAGTGAAAGGGTGTAAGCCAGCAAACCTTCTAACGCCCTAACATGCCCATCCACTACGCCAAAAACCTCTGGATTTTTCATATACGTGTGGAGGTCAGCCTCGTGCTCAGGGTCCGGGCTGACGTTGTAGTGAATCTAACATGGCGGTCAGAGATGAACCGATGTCAGTCATGAGAACCTGAAGACATGCTTTCCAGCTCATCTCTTGGATTACAACTATAAAGTATCATCAGTAGAATCGGAGTTTTCCTCTTAATTTCAAAGGCAGAAGCCTACCCACAATTCGGTGCAGAAATCGCCACCTGCATACAGGCAGCCAATGCGATAGGACCAATTGGTGAGTGCGGTGCGAGTGCAACATCGTACGTTTCTGTCAAAGTGGCAATACGATGTAGTTCACTAATCCCACCACAGTGGGAGACCTGTCAGTCGTACAAGTTCAGATATCGCGTTAAGGAAAGAAAAAACGACGCTGTCAAATTTACGTCAGGCTGGGCCACGTCGATCGACCGTTTCTCCAGATAAGGGCGGAAATCAGCACGTGTATATAGGCGTTCCCCAAGGGCAATTGGAGTGGTCACCATCCTGGCAAGATCCGCGATCTCTTCTGGCTGAGTTGGTAGAAGGGGCTCTGATATGACTGGTCATTTAGACCCAAAATCGGTGAAACAGAAGAAGATAGTTTGACCTTCAATAAACAGTGGTTGGTGAGGCTCTAGGAGTTTAGCAAGCTGCTTAGCCATAGGTTTATGTAATCTGCCATGAAAGTCCACGCCAACATCCAAACCTAGAGATCGGATTTCCTTGACACGAGTGACGGTGTCGTTTAAGATGGACGGATTATCAATCCATCCAACCGAATCTATCCAATGGCTTGATTCAGGCTGAAAGCCCTATGAAGAGGGTATATACCCGTAGCGTTCATCTTTACTGCTGCAAAACCCTGCGACTTTCGAAGCCTGGCCTGAGCGAGAGTATCGGAAGGGTTATCGCCGCCAATCCATCCATATACCTTCACCCGATCGCGAACTTTACCTCCCAAAAGCTGCCAAACAGGCACCCCAAGTTTCTTGCCCTTGATGTCCCACAACGCAATATCCAGCCCGGACAAAGCACTCTGTTGGAATAACGCGCTCAAGTTTGTCACCACAAATCAAGAAGCAGTTTTGCCAATGTTTACCATCAAGACTGGACCTCCGCGGTAGAACCTACCGCGATACGCTTCCTGCCATATTTCTTCAATGTTGTCAGCGTTTCTGTGCGTGAAGCGTGTTATAAGATCTTGAAGGGCTCCTTCGATGGCTTCGGTATGCCCTTCGAGCGTGCTTTCACCCCATCCAACGATCCCATCAGACGTTTCGACACGGACAAAGACCCACCGCGGAGGCAAGCGAAAAACCTGATTAGTATTATCAATTTTGTGGGTGATAGCCAGCGGCGGCTTCAATACCTCGATCTTACTTATGAGACTCTGTGCCATTGAAGCAATGAGAAGCTGTCATTACGTAATTGGGAATGGCGACTAGTGCGTACTGCCAGACAACGTCTGACTTGTGTGATGCTAGGCTTGAGATTGAGATTATGCCAGTGGTCACTTTTTGTTTCTTTATAAAAGCACGTCAATTGACTATGTATACATTTTTAGTCCATAGTGTTTAACAATAGGCCAAGCCGTACAGTGATGCCCATATATGAGGGTTGACGGTTTGTCGGTGTGGCGTATATTATGGTCATATGATTTACCTCGGGGTTAAAACTTTATGCTGCGCAAAAAACCTATAACAGGACTGGTTCAAACAAGAATTTATTCGGAAAACTGAATTTGATATTGTAGTCCGTTTTTGTCCGTCAGAATTTTTACTCGCCATCTAACTTGGGGGTAGTTTGACTGTTGCACCCTGTCATTGAACGTTGAAGCTTGAAGGATGGCTTTTGGCGAGGCAGATTGACTGTGAGCGGCGACGGTTGTTTCTTCAAGAAGCTTACAGTCAAGGCGATTTGTCCAAAAACGCGGCTGATCCTGGGGACATCACCATCAAGGGTTGATCTGATTGCTATTGCTATAAAAGATCTGATGGGCTAAAAGTTCTCGAGCGGCTGACACACTTCCAATGTGCATAACATGGGAATGACTGGTGTCCAGGACGTTCAGAGCGAGTTTAAAAAAATAGAACAAATTATTTGTCCGAGCGGTTGTGGTAGGAACTATGTAAGAAGTATGTATTGAATGAAGGGAGGCTGTGATGATGAAACAGGGCAGATCACGGTTGTTATATAAAACATGATCATGTTTACACTCCGTCCATCCCCCTGCCTCTCTTTCTTTCCACCTGGAACACGGCTTTAACAGCGCTCCTGCCTCAGTCTACCACACATTCTTTTATCAAACCCGTTCCAGTCCACTCCTTAAAAAGATTTATCCTAAATCAATTCAAGCGCCATCAGCCTGTTTTTCACATATAAGCGGTCAGTCATCCATTTCAGTCGCTTTTGACTTGCCATCCACCCCCATCTTCTCACAACTTGCTGGTCTTGTTGTCGTCCTTCTTTTGACATTAGCCTACCATTTGGAAAAAATGTTTGCAACATCTGCCCTCTTGGTTTTCCTTGCCTCTTCCGCTGGCATCGCGCGCGCTGTTGTTGTCCCATCTACTCCTGGTCCTGGCACGATTTACAAGGTAGGCGAACAATGCATAACGACATGGAACGGGAACGGGGACAATACTTGGAGGAATATGCAAATCGACTTGATGTCCGGTGACAATTGGAACATGACGAAAACGGCATGTAAGCTTGCTAGACTCTGCTCTACTGTCCAAGTTTGTTTATCTGGATTTTCTGCTATACAGTTGTTATGACAGGTCTCGATGGTAGTCAAGCTGGCAGATATACCCATGACTGTCCTGATGTAAATTTATTTTTATTTTTATTTTGCCCTTTACGAAAAAGTCTAAACCCCCCCTCCTAGGTCACACCATATTCAGCGATCTATTTCTACCAATTCACAAATTCCGCCCAGGCAAAGGCATGGACCACACGCTTCACTATTGCCTCCCGCACTGGTGAAACCACACCTCCTTCAGAATCCAAACAGCCCGATGGACAGCTCATTCCGTGGGGCGTAGGAACCCTTGTTAATCCCGCTTCCACAAACTCTCCAGACTGTAACTGCCCAACCAACTCTCCCAACGGAACAACCCCCGTAACCAGCAATGGTTCGTCATCGGCGCCAGCTCCCGGCTTCGTAAACCCCCCTCCTTCAACCCCAACCACCACCCTGCGTTTTGTTACCACCATCAGCTCGAGCGTCCCTATCAGTACGGCCAGGAACGGGAGTGTCAGCGCTAATAGCAAAGACAACGGTGCTATGACGATGGCATCAGATGCGCGCGTGTGGCAGGCAGCTGTCGCACTCACTGCCTCCGCTATAGCCTTCGTTGCCCTTCTTTGATTTTGCCCTTTCCTCATCGCTTTATTAGAGCGCGCATGAAACAAGGAAAACAAGTCAGCTGCCTGGACAATTCTTGACGAGATTGTCTCTAACATTCAATCACGACTCGCATCTGCTGTCGCCTTTTCCTTTTTCGTGTCTACATACGAAACGTTTATTTAATCAGCGTGTGGTTTTAATGATTAGGTAGGAGGGTTCCGTGGTGGTTGGAATGTATAGAGATTTCAATAGGTTATACCTGGCATAGTGGTTATTTCCCATCCTCTAAAGGTCTTTTGTAGGGCTTTTTTTGGGTTTGCTTCGTTTTGTTTTTTTTCCTCGGGGATCTTTTGAACTTCCGGGTACCATACCTACTACGTAGTACTTCGGGTAAATTTGAAGTATTATATCTGGTTAATCACAATACTGGGACCTTTTCTTTTAATACTTGTCAGATTTGACGCGTTTAGATCACATGCCCAGAAATTCGAGTCACATGGTATGCTCTAGTTTCTTGCTTCGACAATTGTCTTTCGCCTGCTGCTATGAGCTATCCCTGGAAATATACGTAATGCAAGTGGACACCGAAAGTAACTCATAAAAGCGCAAGCTGAGAACGTCTGCGAGGAAGAATCCCTCTAGAGGCCTGGCTTATGGTACGCTTTGTTCAAACTCTTGCGGTTGGTTTCTTGCCAAATGGTACCGCCTGATCGTCTTATATTATATTATAACAATGTATTACCCCGGACATGACGAACCTATGCGTTTCAGTTGCGTTTGATCATTGTATAGGTCGCGATCTAATTGCGTCTTTTTCCATTGAGAACTGACCAGAGTGCTTTCGTTTCTAGAACGGGTTGTGTAGCGTTTCACTATATGTCACGATTACTCTACGTCTGTACGTCTTAACGAACGAGCACGGCGTCAGCTGTGGATACAGTGTTACCGACTCTGAAAGGTGGTACACATGAAAATCACGGGCTGATAACTTGTGCCAACGTTGCAAATGTTTTGGTTCTGCCAGAAAGAGAAGAGTTGGCAAAACTGACCCTTCCCAGTACAAGCGTTTATCCCGTTCATATTGGGTAATCTGTATACTTTTTCCTCAAATCCTAACCGAGCTAATTTCATTGCACGTCATTGGCACCCTAGCTAGAATATCTTACAGTTGCGACGCAAATCGTACATGGCCAATATTTCATTGTATGTATTATACATGCAAAAAAAACAGCGATGAACGCTCCAAACTACTCTACACCCGACTTGTATGTATGGTATGATACACAAAATGTCTGAAAAGACATCATGGAGAACTAGTTATGTTGTAAAAGATACGTAGAATATGCCAGCTCCTAAATATCAAAAAAAAATGGTGATATTTTTCCATGGTCTGATCAGATTCCAATCTTGCATCTGATACATGAGAAGTAATACAGGAAGTCAAATAAGTCAAACGGGGAAGGGGGGAGGTTCCTGCAGAGGGGTCAATGATACGACGAGGTGGGTGGTTGTAACGAATTCACTCACTCTTTCTCCAGCCCCTTCCTGGGGTTTCGCCTGTAAACCTGGGCTCTTCATAAGTGCCAATGCAAAATCTTTAAAATCCTGCTTCGAGCAAGATCTGCCAGGCTGTGTGGGATACAACATGTTCATAAGCATAGATGTGCTAGAAGAGAAGTCTGGGAATATACCTTCAGAGCGTAAATCACGACCTGTCGTTGCCAGTCCTGTGATGGGACGCCTTTCTGCTCGATGGCTTCTTTTAGGATGAGGCGGAGGACGTTCTCTTCGGCGTCATAGGTACACCTTATGGAGGGGTGCATACGAACGTTCATCGAAACCTGCCACAAGGGTTCACGACGGAACACTGTCGACAGCCGCGAGGTCAATGGCAAGACTAAAGTAGATGGGGGGGCAGTAAACTTACAAAGTCGTTCATCAAGCGTCGCCCTATGAGAGAGCAGCTTTACCTGACCCACTAAACCATCCGAGAACGGCTGGTCACCGCGTTTCGCAAAAAGCTTGACACTCTTCAACTCGAGTTGCACATCCTCGTTTTCTTCCCCAGTAACATCTAAGACAAATCACAGAGTCAAAATTTTTTGAGAGGCCCTTCGTGGAAAAAAACGGTAACGACAAACGTTTGAACGTCGGTTCCGCGGTCTTGGCAGCCGCTTCGAGGACGTGACAACTCGGATCATTGGGTATCGCAGAAAACGCGTCACAGTCATTTTCGAGGCGAAGAATGTCCTGGTTCTCTGCAACGAGACCAACCTTTGTCCAAGCTGGTTTGGCAGATTTCGAAGAGACGACTTTGGAAAGAGGAGTATCGGGACCTGCAAAGGCTGAAAACGCGTCTAATGTGACGATTCGCTGCGGAGAGCCAACGACGAGTGTTGAGTCAGATAAAAAGTATAGAGGGAGGTTCTACTCACGCGTTTGAAGGGAAAAATTGGCGGTGGAGAAGGTGAGTTGGACGAGGTCCCAAATAACTTGAGGATAGGGTTAAAAACAAAGAAAACACTCAAGGGTTACAAAACGCACGGGAGAGGACATGTCAATGGGTTCCTCTGTGCTGGGGGGGGACGGCTCTGGAGTGGTTGGTGGGAGTATATCAACAAGATCGCTGTTGTCTTGTTCCTGTAAAGTGTTCTATGTCAAGCAATAAATCAAGGGCTACAAAGGAAGGGAGAAGGGGTAAACTAACGGTACACTCAACGGTATCTGTGCATGGCGTTTGACTGATCTAAACATCATTAGTTGAGTTTCGCTCGCAGAAGTATCTGGAATGAGAAAGAGAATATACCTCAGATGCCGTTTCTGAAGATGGAGTCCTGCTCCGTTTCTTTGGGGGATAGATCATGGAGAGGTTCTATATTGAGACGCGTCTTGAGTAAAACTATTACTGATAGAAACCGATTATCTGACATGAGGATATCCTGCACCCTATTTAAAGATGATCAGGGTCGTTAGGGAGGTATGCAACACGAAGCATACCGAAAAAGAATCTTCTCGATCGTCACTTTGACGTTTGCGTTTCAAAGTTTGACTTGGGGAGAGGGAGATTGGTTCTGTTGATTCATGTTTCACGGCCGCGTCATGACATCCCAAAGACTCGTGTTCTTTGGGAGGATCTTGGGTCGTGGTCTTGCATGACTGGTAATCTGTTGGATTCGGATTACGAGAGGAACCGCGCGAAAGTGTGCGCCTGCGATTGCGTAAAAGGAAAGTATCAAGAGCAAGGCGTCAAGTATAATTATTCATGAGTTTTTTTTCGTCTTCGCGTTGAGCGTGCCCAGGATGTTGACGTACGGTAAAGTAGCAATTTTGCGGGTACATGCGTAGCCCACTGAGGCAGCAAATGTAGCAAAGCTGCAGGCCATAAGATTCAGGTCTCCGAGGTGAAACATGTGAATCGGTTTAGCTTGGATATGCTTAAAGATAGGCGAAGCTATTGGTTCCAAGGTGAAATTGGCTATCACTGTGAAAGAACTTACGAAATAGAGAGACGAAGATTATCAAGTGTCAACTTGGATACTCAAACAAAAAATAAAGGCTGAGTGAAGGATGTTTGTATTGCCGTCAAGCAATTCCGTGGCCTTTTGTAGGATAGTCATTGCCTTGCGGACGGCACGAGTTATGATTAGATCGCGCTTGTGGCAAGGGATGGGTCAGTCCCACGTGTTGAAATTGAAAAAGCCATCACAACGGCAGGCTTTAAGCGCCCAAGTCATCCCCGGAATGACCTATGACCTGAAATCGTCATATTCCTGGGAAAGGATGCCGTATTCGAACGATACAAGCCAGTCTCAGCCTCAGTCTCTCATGATCAAGCAAACAGGTATCATATGATAACAGCATGAATCGTTCATCCGGAAAGACTACCACGGCCCTGTATATACAACCTTACCTGTCTCACGGCAAGCCAATTACTGCCTCAACATGCCCAACGTCCCTGCAGCTGCTCGTCAATACTATCTCCCTCAGGTGATAGCACTCTGTCAGAAAATGTATTAAAAAACACTTAAATCCACCTCATGGTGCATTAGCTCGGCTCTCATGATAACCTAACCATCCAAGTTATAGACGTCGAGCAGCCTAAAGCTAAAGATGTCCTAGTCAAAGTTCACGCAGTCTCTCTCCAGGTCCTTTGCGCCATTTCTTGACTGAAAGGATTCACCGCTCACACAACTGTCGCGCTAGTTCCGAGACTTGGTTGTTGCTACAGGAGACTATCCCACCGGGTGAGCATCAGTGTGTAAGCACCAGTGGCGATAAAAATGAGCTAACTCGCACTTTCTAGTGGTCCCTCCAACCTTGTGCCATGTTCAGACATGGCGGGAGAAATCGTCGCTATAGGAGCGGACGTCACAGGTTGGAAAGTTGGCGATCGAGTCTGCGCGAATTTTGCAACCGATCATATTCATGGTGACGCCACGCCCGCAACTCAGAAGACCTCTCTCGGTGGACAGTCACATGGTGTATTGGTGGAGTATAGAACGTTCCCAGCTCATGTGCATATTTTCTATCTAGTCTCTGGATCCACTAACTAAAGGAGTATTGATTAGTCCTTGGTTCATGTTCCTGAACATTTTTCTTATGAAGAAGCATCAACTCTACCGTAAGCATCGAGTCCGAATCATCCTTTGGGGGATCACAGTTTAACTGTAGCTCAGATGTGCGGCGTTGACCGCCTACAATTCACTGCTGGGGCTCGTCCCTGTAAAAGCGGGTGATTACGTTCTTGTACTTGGAACAGGTGGTGTCTCCATGTGCGCCATCACTTTTGTTTTTCACCAACATCATAACGAAATAACGTCGTTTCAGCTTTGCTCTACAATTTGCAGTCGCTTCTGGGGCTATCGTGATCGCTACTTCCTCTTCTGACGAGAAACTGAACATCGCTCGCAAGCTCGGTGCGAAGTATGTCATCAATTACAATACTACCCCCGACTGGGACGAGGAGGTCCACAAGATTGTATATGTCGCTCTACGTATCCCTCCTTAGAAATATACTGACCTTCTTCGTAGACCAACGGTGCAGGTGTCGACCATATCATCGAGGTGTGTAAATACAACTGTCGATGTGTCTCAGCACATAACTTCCATTCTTGCACAGGTCGGTGGCCAAGGAACAATTCCCAAATCTATGAGCTCAGCGAGAGTCGGCGGTTTTATCCACATTATTGGTTTCGTTGCTCAAGTACGTCAACTTTCACAATCCGCGTGTTCAGAACTGACCCGGAAGTTATTACAACCCGCAGGGTGCTGCTGATGCCGACACTGTCATTCGCGTAGCCATCAGGAAGGCCGTCTGTCTTCGTGGTATCCAGATCGGTTCAGTAGCCCAGTATTGATTTTCCTCTTGACTTTGTCTGTTCTCTTGCTAACAACAACCTTCACAGATTTGTCCAGATGAACAGGCTGATAGCTGCGAACCCCGACGTGACTAGACCGGTGATAGACAAAGTTTTCTCGTTTGAAGAAGCCAAGCAAGCGTACGGCTACCTTGCTTCCCAGAAGCATGTCGGGAAAGTCGTTATCAAAGTCTCGAAGGATTGAATGAAGTGGTATGATGGGTGGATAACTTGATTCCCTGCCGTGTTTTTATTTTATTTGAAAAACATCGCTGTCCTTATTATCTAACCCAGTATGATCTTTATCATTTCACTTTTGACCTGATCAACATCAAATTTGACGACTTGGAAACCCAAAGTAGATTGACGAGCTTACCGACGTCCACAACTGATAGTCAATTCTCCCCGGCTTCTGTGATTTTACAGAAACTTTTTGCAACGACAGCGACTACGGCTCAAGCGGTTTACATTGAGCGGCTCATTCATGCTCAGGTACACAGCTTGCGACGCTCTTGTGGATCGCTTTGAGTATGCGGCGGCACGCTAGGCCAATACTATAGTCTAGGCGCACCTTTCATCATTCAGTCTTGGTCTGAATGCTGGTTTGTGTAAGAGGGGGCCCTTGGTATCAGAGCACCACAAGTAGATCCTGATTGGGACAGTGTTACATTGTCTCCCGACAGCCACGCAGAGCCTACAACGGACATTCGTCAATCGGTGAAGTCGAAAACACACTCAGCTGACTCGTCACAATATACAAAAGTAACATGTTCAACTGTTAAGGAGGGATGGCCGCAGCACAAAGTACGGGGTGTATCCCCCTTTTTGAAGTTTTATATATGTGTGCCCCGTCGAAACCCAGGTGGTAATTCAATGCCCAATACTGTTGGATAAACGCGATGGCTGAGATATCTGCGTCCTTATAGCTGAAATATGAAATGCCGGACTTTCTTAACCCACCATTATCTTAGCGGCGGTCATTTTCGAGCGTGTTGTTGACTTTCCGGAGTTCTGCTTGGCTGATCCCTGACAACGTCAAGGCACATATTACAACTGACAAACCCGATTGTGTGGGTATCTTCAATAGGGTGTAAGGTGACTTTGGGGGGGGGGGGGCGAGGTACTGATATTGAATGATAATTTCATGGCACTAGAACGTCTCCATATATGTTTGGAATAACTTTGGTTTTGGCTCGACCGCTCTCTCACTAGCAAATCACCTGTGTGTTTGTTCCTGAACATGATGCAGCCCGCCGGATATCGCGTACACAAAATAAATAAAATAAGCAAGCTTTGCGCGTTTTGTCCCGTCTGACACCTGGCATGACGATTTCGGACTTTCGAGTGCAAGGTCGTGGCGAAAGCGGAAGAGCCAATTGCAATATCACGTGGTGGATGCAAAATGGGATAGTGGCTGTTGTTGTCTGCCGTCAACCTCACGTCTGAACGGAGTCCCGGACCTTATCTCTGCAACTCATGTTGATCCTGCAAAAGAAATAATGCAAAAGATGTCTGAGCCCCCGCCGCCCCGCCTTGCTGATCCGCTGTGTCTGGCCCTGTTACATCCACAGTGTCCCAGTTCACTACTGCTGAACAGTGGATAAACGGACATACCTGAGGGGCAGAGGATCTGGCGGGACTCGATACTGAATCTCTTTCTACACCAGCCTTGGCCCTTGTAGCAAATTCTTTAAATACTCCAGACGTAAAGATGGTAGAGCATTCAAACTTTTCATCTCTTTAGATCATTTTGTCTCCTCGACATCAAGATGCGAATAAATCCAATCGTGTTAACAAGTTTATCCCTAGTGTTGAATCAACACATCTCTAGGGCCCAAGAACCTGAACGAAAATTCGGTGAGTTTCTATACTTCTAGTCGTTTTTAATTTTCACTCACTATCAGCAGGGGTCACCACTGACCCGGCCAGTTTTGCAGAACAAACGTATGACTATATCATCGTATGTCGCGCCCGCTAAACCCTCTAAATTTCTGTGATATACTCATTTCCTACAGGTCGGAGGAGGCTCAGCAGGCCTTGTACTTGCCAATCGCCTATCTGCGAACCTCGGATACACCGTGGGCGTTATCGAGGTTTGTCTTCCGTCGTATTTGTTTTTTCATCTCAATTAAATAACCAAAATATCTGAACAGGCCGGACAGTATCTGCCAGACGAGGACGTTATCAACGTTCCAGGATTATTTGGACATTATCTCGGGAATTCTACACTTGATTGGAACATTGCCACTACTTTGCAGCCTGGTATCCACAACCGGTCACTGCCTCAACCTCGGTATGGCCTGATAATATATGTCGTAGAGCCTGACTGATCCAACGTTGGTAGCGGAAAAATTCTGGGTGGCTCGTCAGCACTGACATATCATAATTACAACCGCGGTTCACGGGAAGAATATGACGCATGGGAGGAAATGGGTAACGAGGGTTGGAACTGGGAGGGTATGTTGTTTTGTTGTTGCAACATCTCGACTCTGATCCATTATACTGATACCGGTCACAGCTCTTCTCCCCTACTTCACAAAAATGGATTCCGTCACTCCTGGCGACTCTGGTTTCTTACCTGGTGTCAGTCAGAGACCTGGTCTAGCTAACATGCTTGACGGAGCAAACCAAGGACCCATTTCCGTTAGCTACAACAAAAACGATACTGCGATAACGCCATGGGTGGCAGAATGGCATGAAACATGGCTGAACCACGGAGCCTACTTGAACGCTGATCCCGAGGGCGGCAACGCTACTGGATTTACTATTACGGCTCGCCCCGTTCACCCAGAGACGGCTACTAGAGTCTACGCAACAACTGCGTACCTACAACCAGTTTTGTGAGCCAAGTTGTATGAAAAGTATTGTTGAGTGTGCTTACTCACAAATTATCCAGGGAACGCCGCAACCTCTACGTGTTGACGGGTGTTGAGGCTACGAAAATCCTTTTCGCCGAGGACTCGTTACCTAAGGAAAACTCTAACGTTGAAGAGGCTGAGCTCGTCGCAACGGGAGTTGAATACGGAAATCCCTCTTCGAGGTTTACCGCCCGGGCCAGTCGTGAAGTGATTCTCTCAGCCGGCGCTCTGAAGAGCCCCCAGGTAGGCTTCAAATTTCGATTGAATCCGTCACGAAGCTCATCAGTATCAGTTACTCGAGCTCAGCGGTATCGGAAACCAAGAGCTTTTGGAGAGCTTGAACATCGAGACTCTACTTAACCTTCCCGAGGTTGGCGAGAATCTCCAAGACCATCTTGAATTCAACACCGAATACCTCTTGAAGGAAGATATTCCTCATGAGACTTGGGGTGCGTATCGTTAGCCTGTCTCTGCGCTCTTGTTTATGTTCATTTCAGATGTATACCGCAACGATCCCGCTCGTGATGAAGCTGCTTGGGCAGAGTACCAGACCAACAAGACTGGTATATACAACGCCAGCCCCTCAACGCTAGGGTTTTTCCCTCTCCATACATTCCAGGATGCTTTCAACGTCACGGAATTGGTCGAAGAGCTTGATAGAGAAGTCGAAGCTGCAGATCTTTCACCCATCCGCAAGAAGCAGTTCGAGATTCAGCGCAAGCAGCTCGTCGAAGGCAAAGTTACTCAGGTCGAGATCGCACTTGTTCCAAAGGGAGGCATCGCCGGCAGCAACTACCCAGTGCTACCCGGAAGGAGCTACTTGACCGTTGTAACATTCGTACTGCGTCCTTACAGTGCTGGTAATGTGCACATCAACAGCTCCGACCCTTTCGCTACTCCTGTGATCGATCCGAGATATAACCAGTTCTCTTTTGGTAAGTGAATGCGTTTGATGTGTGGGGCTCATCTTAACCAAGTCGCGTTCGTTCGATAGATTCAAAAGTTGGAGCCCAATGGTCTAAATTCTCCCGTGAAGTGATACAAAGCGAACCAATTGGGCAATACGTTGAGAGGCCCGTGCAACCTCCTGCAATGACCGAAACACTTGAACAGTGGGATGAGTAAGTGCCCATACGCCTGTACAGATTTTCCATTGGAGACTGAGTCGGATTGGTACAGCTTCTGCAGGGAGTGGACAATCAGTGTCTGGCATCCTGTTGGCTCGACTTCGATGGCACCAAGGGACATTGGCGGAGTCGTTAATAATAAGATGGTTGTCTACGGCACCAAGAATGTCCGTGTTGTTGATGCCAGCTCTATGCCTATCAACGTCGCTGCCCACACTGTCGCCACTGTTTATGCGATGGCCGAAAAGGTTTGTTTGCCCGTCAGCCGCTCACTCAAGGTAAAGAAACTGAACGATTTGAGTAGATGTCCGACGTCATAATCGCTGACCGCCGCATCGAAACTTTGAACTTCAACTTGCTGTCTCAGAGTGAGAGCAGATCTCCGTCGACTACTGATGCCGGGTCCTCGCCTGAACCCTGAAAGACGCTTCCAAGCATCAAGCATCGAGTTCCATGATTGGAAAGAAACTTTTGCGTATATAATCTCATAATTAGACCAAAATAGTCCATGCGTACTTTATTAAATTTGTACTTTGTGTTTTCTGCATTCATCAAATATACTCTTTTTGCTATCCTTGGGACAATGTCAGTTGCCTGGTCGGTGGCTTTGGTCGCGATTTACAGTAACATAACTGGCTGACCAGTTTATTTCCACTGGGTTTGAGACAGTTCCAAGGACCAGCATACATATGTAGATAAGTTGGGATGGCTAGAGGCCGCCTGACCCTGTAATTTTCAGCTCGATATGGCTTTGTATGCAATAGAAATTGGGATTTGCAAGGAGTCTCATGTTCCTTGTACTGGGTTACAGAGGGAGAGACTGTTCGCCGGTAAAGCCTATCCCGGGCCAAGTCTTTAGGCCTTTAAGGATAATGGTGGCTGTGGTCGGAAGTCGGGTCGATTTGATCACACATTGTCCCGGAAGGCCAGGAAACCACGTCAGATGCCACGTTAGCCCGTATAAATATTAAATATTAACCCAAGTACAACCAACTCACTTTCTTTTCGATTTACTTATATCAGGTTCCATACGCTCAATGCTGCATTCCACAGCCCAAGCTGCTGTGATCACCCTCACACTGTTGCCTTCGCTGGCATCAGCTGCCATATTTCCGAAGGACACATTGGTCAAGATGCTAGATCCAAAGGGTTTTAGGCAAGTGATGAAGTCAAATGTATGCTACACAACTTTTCTCTGCTCGATATCTTCTGGATACTTGTCCTCTCATAGCAAACAAGCATGGTCGCGTTTGTCGCTCCATGGTGCGGGGTAAGTCACATCTCATCGAGGTCGTTCAACGGCTACTAATTGAATATCGTAGCACTGCCAACGTATGGCACCTGAATACAGCAGAGCTGCTCTAGGACTTTACCCACTATTACCCGTATATGCAATCGATTGCGATGTCGAAGGAAACAAGCGTGTCTGTTCAGAACAGGTTCGTAGCTGGTTACTTCCATAAAGTCTACCATTGACCCCCTCTGTCAGGGTGTGAAAGGTTTCCCTACCATTAAAGTATTTTCTAAAAAATGCTCTGTAAAACCCTTCTCATGCGAAATGCTAGCTGTACCCACGAGGCAAACAACTGGGTTCCATGACCTATGAATCTGGCGAACGAACTGCGAGCGCCATGTTCTATTGGGCTTCACGACGTATACCCAATGCCGTTGCAAAACACTATAAACTTGAAGACATACATCCTTGGGTCGAAAAGGTGTTCTTTAAAACAAACTTTTCCCCGTGAACGAAGCAGAACTGGACTAACTACCATCTAACCAGCACGTAGAGAAGCACCGTGTTCTATTGCTTACGAAAGACAAAAAAGTACCCATGCTCTGGAAAGTTCTTGGAAACAAATACAAGGACCTATTAGAACTCGGTACACATCGTGACAAGAAAGGAAAAACATCTGTTGCGATGGGTCTCGAAGCTGGAGGGAAGAAACAGCCCAAAATATTGATCTACCCCAGCGGATCAACAAAGTTCATCAAATACGAAGGTCAGCCTGCCAGTTTTTTTTTTTTTGTCTTTACCCTCTTACCACTACTCCCAAAGGCATCAATAAGTTAGAATCTATCTCCAAATTCTTCGACTCCCTCTTAGACGGCACCGCCGATCTTTCTGCCATCAACGAAGAAGCCAAGGCAGAAGAGTTCGTTCTGGACGAAAAAGAACTAGAAATCGAACGTCAACAGGAAGCACAGCGTATCGCCCTCGCGCATGGCGGCCTTGTCGATATTATCGACTTTGAGAAGGCAATCAAAGAAGGCGCTGGCGCGGATTATCACGACGTGCATGGCTATCCTGGAATGATGGGCTCTCCCCCTCCAGCCAAGGACGCGGCCAAACCAGAGACGGATGGACAGGATACGGTTCCGATTACGAACAATGACTTCGCTGAGCAGGTTGTTTTCGAGCAGAAAAAGGATAAACAGGATAAACAGGATACAAAGGCAGGTACATGTGGGGCCCCCCAGGCTGAGGCTGCTTCGGCACAATGCGACACGCCTCCCGCAGCAAATGAGCAGCAAAGGGACGAGCTGTAGGTGTCATTGGATGGATCCTGTCTGTATGAGTACTTTCCAACCATTGGTCTGTTTTGATTGTCCCGGCGTTGTATGAATGGAAGATACTACAATCACTTCACACATGAAGCGGTTTGTTAACCGTTAGTCCGTATCACTGTCATATGGTCATAAGTAACAACAGCACAACCCCTTCCACTTCAAGTCCGAGGGGTGAAGCTTTCCTATGTTCTCATGTAGTGATCTAGAACCCGACATGGAATTAGGCATCAAGCGAGCCACAGTCGGAAATTGCAACGATCACTCAATTGTACTACAGTACTACATAAACAATGACCAAAAAATATTGTGCAGAGAAAGGCAAACACCCAAAAGGAAGAATATGATGGTCTAACTAAAAGTACATATTGATGAATCAATCTACTTGGTGTCCATTCTTGCAATGCTTGATTAGATTTTGTCAACCCATGCTGCGATGTTCGACCTGATGGCATTGTTCAAAGTCGAGATGCGGCGATCGTTAATGATAACGTCCGACATCTAACGAAAAGGGAAGATCAATATCATTTTATCACTGACAAGAGGGGAAGAGAACCGCCGTGGTTAAGCAAAAGGAACATACTTTTTCGGCCATTGCATAAACAGTGGCAACCGTATGGGCAGCGACGTTGATGGGCATAGAGCTGGCATCAACAACACGGACATTCTTGGTGCCATAAACAACCATCTTGGCATCCACAACTCCACCAATGTCCCTTGGTGCCATCGAGGTTGAACCAACAGGGTGCCAAACACTGAGCGCCCACTCCCTGCAGAAACTGTACGATGCGGCTTAGCCCTCCCAGCCGAATGTGCTACCGCCATGTAGATGAAAACACTCACTCATCCCACTCCTCAAGTGTCTCAGTCGTTGAAGGAGGTTGTATGGCCCTCTCAATATACTGCCCAATCGGTTCGCTCTGTACGACTTGGCGGGCGAATTTCGAGAACTGAGCTCCGACTTTCGAATCTATCAGGCGAACCACGATCTGGTCAAGATAAAGGCCTCACTCAATGAACACGGAGCCACTTACCGAACGAGAACTCGTTATACCTCGGATCAATGATAGGAGCAGCGAAGGGGTCGGAGCTGTTGATGTGCACGTAACCAGCACTGTAAGGACGGAGCAGGAACGTTACAACGGTCAAATAGCTCCTTCCAGGTAACAGAGGGTAGTTGCTGCGGGCAATCCCTCCCTTTGGAACCAGTGCGATCTCGACCTGGGTGACTTTGCCTTCGACAAGGTGCTTGCGCTGAATCTCAAATTGCTTCTTGCGGATAGGCGACAGGTTTGCAGCTTCGACTTCTCTGTCGAGCTCTTCGACCAATTCCGTGACATTGAAAGCATCCTGGAACGTTTGGAGAGGGAAAAATCCCAATGAGGCGGGACTGGCGTTATAAATACCGGTCTTGTTAGCCTGATATTCTTCCCAAGCGGCAGCATCACGAGCGGGGTCGTTGCGGTAGACATCTGATAATGGTATGAGTAGATGATTGAATATTGGGTGATAACACATACCCCAAGTCTCATGAGGGACATCCTCCTTCAAAAGATACTCGGCGTTGAATTCAAGATGATCTTGAAGATTCTCGCCAACCTCAGGCAAATGAAGGATTGTTTCGATGTTCAACCTATCCAAAAGTTCCTGGTTTCCGACTCCACTAAGTTCCAGTAGCTTAATTCAACAAGTGAGTATGAGATCACTACAAAATGGGGATACTGTATACCTGAGGACTTTTCAAAGCACCAGCTGCGAGGATGACCTCAATGTTAGCGGTAACATTGTGACGTTGATCGGCATTCGAAGGGGTCCCATACTCAACTCCAACGGCCACAAGCTCTGACTCGTCGACGTTTGTGCGGTCCTCAGCAATAGAATCTTCAGCGAACAGAATTTTGGTGGCCTCTGCACCAGTTAAGACAAAGAGGTTCTTGCGCTCTCTAACAAAGTCAATAAGTAAGGCTTTTGAGCGCTTATTTGGCGAGGGGGAAAGCCTCACAAAACTGGTTCGAGGTAAGCGTTAGCCGCGTACATGCGAACGCCGAGCTCTGGATGAATAGACCGAGCCGTGAGTGTCATTCCAGTAGCGTTCCCGCCTTCGGGGTCGGCATTCAAATAACCGCCGTTATTCAACCAGCTTTGATGCCATTCCTTGATCCAAGGCGTGATCGCCGTGTTGTTGTTATTGTAGCTCACTGCGATAGGCCCGCTGGTTGCTCCATCGAGTACATTAGAAATGCCGGGCTGTTGATTCAGCCCGGGCAGGAATCCGATCTCTCCCGGAACAACATTATCGACCTTGGTGAAATATGGGAAAAGTGCTAGGAGAACCCTTTCAGTGTCGCGTCGAGCAGAAACTTGAGTAAGACTTACATTCCCAATCCCATCCCTGATTTCCCATTTCTGCCCATGCATCGTACTCTTGTTTTGATCCTCGATTATAGTTGTGATATGTAAGTGCCGAGGATCCACCAACGACCTTTCCACTACTTCGACGTGAGTTTCATCCTAAGTATTCCATAGGTCTAGTTCTTACCGAGGTTGAGACAACGACCTGTTATGGATTCCAGGTTGTAGAGTCGTAGCCATATTCCAATCTAATGAGGCATTGCCCAGATAATGGCCGAAAAGGCCAGGTACATTAATGAGCGGTTCATCAGGTTGATATAATCCTGCCTGAGCAAAGTTTAGCTGTAAGGTCTGTGCCAATAATGACAGTATAAACCTCAATGACGCCAATCGTATACGACGGGTTTGCTGAGAGACGATTGGCAAGAACAAGTCCGGCCGAGCCTCCGCCAACCTGGATGATGTTAAAAAGCTGAAATGGTGGTAATGAAGGGGCTAAAATTTACAATGAGATAATCGTAGGTTTGTTGGGCGAACTTGGCGTGATCAGTTGTAACGCCTGGAGTGATACCTCGTGTTAGCAAGTAGATGCGGAAAAGATAAGAGATTGCTGTACTTACCAAAAAAGCGCTGATCCGAGCTTGCTGCGAGCGCTAGAGGAGCCCATGCCAATATGGTTGCCTTTCGCATCGTAGTCGGTCAGTCTAATCTAAGGGAAAAGTGTGATGGAAAACTGGTCGAGGCAGCCATTCACTGGTTCAGTATTTAAAGGTTAGGATAGAGGGATAAAGACATTTCTTCATGGTGGAAAATGTAGGTCCCGCCTGCAGGTCCGCCGTTGAGCAGATACTGTGTTGGTGGGTTGAGGCATGATAAGTGGAGCTTTAGGTCGAAACGCCTAGCTAAGTGTACTGCCACTGGAAAGGGTATGTCCAAGTATGAGTGTGCAGGTAAATAGACGCTTGCAAACTGATTTGCTGATGGGCCAGAGTTAACGGAGCAGATCCGCTGCAAGAGCTTTGTATGAGGTACCACCACGAAGTCCGAAATATCCTCTAAGCCATCGAGTCTCGACACCTTGGCGTACAACGGGCCAAGAACTATGCCGCTTTATTCGAATAAACGAGCTATGGTCGTTCAATCCGATTGAAGTAGATTACTGAATGAGTAACAAAATTAACAGCCACGAAAGCTTGGAAACCAACATAGACTCTATCAAGAAATTCCTCAGTGTGATGAATATTATGGACCCTTATAACAATTAAATGTTATGACAGACGATGAAGTCTAACTTGCGCAATCACCAATGTGTAAGCTCAGGCGTTGTCTTGGCAATGGTTAAACTTTTGTGTGGGTCAATTATATTAAAAAAGCAGAAAGTTTCGCAAGCTGCCAATTGAAAGCTTTAGTTGCAGGAGGGCGAATGAGAACATGGTGGTTTGTACCAATGGCTTGTCGGTGTTGGTTGGGATCGGCTCATGCCACGGAAATTACCACTCGGAAACTCGGCTCCGGCCTAGCCGGTGTATATCACCTTGCTTACTAGTAAGGTCTCCCTGGTCTGTCCGGCGCTCCATTTGGTTCGAATTTTCTGTCAAATGTAAACAGTGTTAAATAAAGTCTCCGGTTTTGCTTCTTTGGGTTTTTTG
>JABCKK010007994.1:0-20108 GCA_018221785.1 Calocybe gangraenosa
TGGCGGAGAAATGATTATTCTAGGCCTTCGCGAGTGGCTCGCGCTTGTCTTGTTATTTGTAATCTCAATCTAATTTGAGCGCGTGTTCAGCAACTCTGCTTCTGCATAAGTATACAAAACAAACTGTTTGATAGCTTTATTCGCAGCCGTTTTATCCAGCAAAGGGTTCTGGGGTCCTCAGATGCCGACGATGTGTTTTTCATGGCCATCAGTCGGCTATCAGCCTTTTATGAAGCTCGACCGTCCTGCTTTCCATACTAATGTACTCGTTCTATAAACAGAACTCGGAACAAGAGTTTCTTCGGTAGAGAGTGATCATGGTTCCTCAGTCAATCAAAGGGTGCTGGTGACTCTTCATCTACAAAAGACAGATGAAGTATAGTCACATGCGATCAACCTCGAAAGGGAGTACTCCGTAGGTAGTGTTAGTGACCATTTATCCACTAAAAGGCTGATAGAGTATGGCCACAGGCAATCTCTATGGATGGGTTAGAAGACCGGCACTCGAGAATCCTGGCACGCCTCTACATCAGTGAATCAAGTTTCAGAACATGACGGATTCAAATTTTTAAAACAGAGTCGCGCAGAAGCCTCCAACTCGTGTCTTTTGTGGATGGGAGAACACAGCTATCGAGTAGCAAGAGGAATGTCATGCCAGGGAGTGTTTTAGAATTGTTATTGGCTAAAATTTAACAGCAGGTATCACCAGCTGGATGAGCATCATCAGCGACACTCTGCTACAGCCGGTTGCTTTTGGAGTCGAGCTGTCATTTAGCAGCCTATAAGTTGGACTTGACAGACGTATTCCATACCAAGGGTCTGATACTGGATCTTTTCCCTGTTCGAAGTCTTTGCTCGTTTCCGAGTCACCGAAGCGTCCTGACCTGGACGTCAAGGCTTGACGGGGTCCAATCCCATAGCTTAGTATTTGTCTCTTACTCGAAAGGAAGCCGAATTAGATTATAGGACTAAACAACAGAGCTCCAATCTACGCCGTCAAAATGCACTCCTTTTGTGCCTCCGCGTAATACCAAACAGTATGAATCCTTCAAGTCAATACTTGACCGCAATCTAGTCATTAGGTGCAGGCCATTTCGACCCTTTGTCTCCGACACGTCAAGTCAATGACCCCTCAAAGTTATTTGAGCACAGGTGCTCGAGCTAGTTCTGGAGCGTGGTCTGTGTGGAGGCGAGTGGAGATACAAAGCGAAGCGAGAAAGCTTCCTCAAATCCGTGTGGAAATAACCCCTATGCAGTATACCAAACTTCCCTTGGCATTGTGGCCCTAGTGTTCGCGACTTTTAATTCTTAAGGACTGTCTCAGGTGGAGTAATTTGTGCCCAAACATCCATTGCTCTTTTGATCAAGGCTTCCAGGGAACTATTATGATGCTCAAAACCAGCTTGCTCGCTCTTTTAGTAACCTTCACCGGCATCAATGCTGAACTTCATGTTGTACGCTTTGATAACAAGTGAGTCACTGGCAGAAGCAGAACGCATTTTTAATCATATCGTTGTTGCTGAATTACAATAGGTGTGGCTTTGGAACGGTACGGGCTACGCTTTGACGGTCAAGCTTTTTTGATATCCCCAGTAATTGCAGCCGATGTTAGTTCAAGGCGGGCGTTTGCTTTCTACAGGGAAAGATTTTGTTCGTATGGCCCTCTCCTTGGTGCCATCTCGTAAGTATATAATCCGTGTTCTTCCAATGATTTTACTAATCGAAGCGTTCCTTCTAGGTATCTTCAACATGATGGTATGTAATTAGTAGGATATTAAGGCGACATGTTGACAATCCAGAGTAGGAAAATGTGGCCCTGCAGGCGAAGGATGTACAATCATAGAAACCACCTTGAAAAACCATCCCGGAGATTTGCATACAGCCATCTCTTTAATCCCACCGTGGGTATAATTCTCTTTCAAGCAATATAGCGCCTGATACATTTCGTGCCTAGCCACAGTTTCTCTTACCCATCTGGGTTCGGGTGCGTAGACACCCGTACAAATGGCTTTTGCTGGGTTTGGCAACACTAGTAATATATGTTCATATGTATAGCTACTACGCTGAGTGTAATACTTCCGGTGCAAGCTGTGAGCTATTCATTACTATTGTTCACTGAAAGTCCAGCTGCCAACCCCTTGTACATGCATAGGCAACAACGCCGACTGCCCAACTGCGCGCCGTGAATCGAGCGATATCTCCGTCAGAGTCGGTTGCCAGGATAGCAACGTATGCAAACTTCTTACACGTTCAGTCTTGTTTGTGTCTGACCCTACCACAATGTTGTAGGTCAATCTTGCGATTACTTTCTGCTAGCGCTTTCGTGAGCGAGTGACACACGTACCACTTCTTTACTCCTTGCGATTCACTTGCTTCACAAATATCATTGAACATTTGACTACAATTGTCCTCCATAAACCCTTTATCGTCTCGCCTATCCCTTTATTCGATTGAAACGACTGTAAGAGGGTCAAAATGTCCGTCGGCTCCCATTCCGTGGTTTGCGACCAAAATCCGATGCTTCCCCCCTGCAATATCCATCGATGTCACCAGCCATCTTTTTACGGAATGCAATCGATGCTCCAAAATCATCTTTGCCAAAAGGGTACGGCATGGTAGCGCTTTCCGCGTGATGACGTAATAGCTCCGCTCTGCACAGACGGCGCGAAAAGAGACTTCATGCCAAGTACAAGGAAGCAATCAGAGGTTAAGACCCTCTGAGGGTATTGATGGTGAACGACCGCAGGCACTCGAATTGCACTACAAACAAAGGGCGAAAGAAATGTTAATGTGAAGTGCACCGGTGTGGCTATAGAGCAGTGGTATGCTCGGGGTAAGATCAAGTTGAAGGTTACGGCACTAATCAAACATATGACGAAGGGTCGGCTTTCTATGAAGCCCCCACAGGCATGTCCCACCAAGGTTAATCCAGCCATCGGCTGTGGTGTTGCGTTACAGCTAAGTAAGAGTCAAATCCGTGCTTCATGCCGCTAGTTATCTCGTTCCTCCCTCAGGCCTCAAGTCTGATGCCGAGGTCTGAAGGTGGAAGAGTTCCTTCCTCATGCATACCATGCTTCTTGGTCTCCGATCACCTAACTGGCTTCTTCATTCGTGACTCTATCTTTGATGATTTCGAAGTTGGCCCCGAGTATATAGCAAGCCGTCCCCGGGGCAGTTTGGCCAATCATAAGCCCGCCGAGCTACCGCCCATACGACGACGCGGTGATACGAACCCCTGATTGAGTCGGGATTTACGGGGGATACCCCGCTGACGTATTGAGACGCTGCTATACTCAATGCAGTGAATGTGAAGGGTCAGCTGGGACTGTAATGTAGAACCATGCATGAGCCTTTGTGGTGCGTCCGCCGGTGTCACGTATCATGCGGTTCAAGCCACGAATTCTCATATAGTCACTCCTTTCCCCGTGGGCCGAGTTCTCTGACGAGTTAAAAGGTCGGTCTTTTCTTTCCTTGCAACCAGAGTAGGGTCTGTCTTGTACTCTCAATCCTCTAGTCCCTTTTTTTTCAGAGAATTACATACCATGATCTTCAAGGCTACACTAGCTGCTCTTTTGGTTGCCCTCACTGGCGTCCATGCTGAACGCCATGTCGTACACTTTGATAACAGGTGAGTCGCGGGTTGAACATGCTCTCGATGAAACAAATGTCAATAAATTATGACAGATGTGGATTTGGAACAGTACGGGTTAATTCAAGCTCTTTTGTCGACATCATTCATCTACCCCTGTAGCCGACGCTCATCCGAGGCGGACAAGTTCTTTCTACGGGCGGTGACTATGTCATAAATGGCCCTCTCCTTGGTGCTATCGCGTGAGCGCATAATACATACTACTTACAATATTCGGCTGTTGGAGCATCCCTTACAGGTACCTTCAAACCGGTAATAGTCATCTCGTCGGCGGCAGATAAGAGACGTTAATCATCTATATTAGGCAACTGTGGCTTCAATGGCGAGAGGTGTACACTCATAGAAACCACTTTAAAAAACCCCACGAGCCCCGGCGGGGGCTCAAGCACGGACATCTCCCTGATTCCGCCGTGAGTAAAACCTTCTTCTCCAAAGATAGAAAAGCAGTACTCACCGGTTGTACCCAGTCTGGCTTTTTCCGTAACATCTGGATTTGGGTGCGTCAGATATTTTTGAAGATGGATCTTTACTTAAGATCGATCACTTTTATGTGCTCAGCTACTACAATGGGTGTAACGGTGCTGGAGCAAACTGTGAGTTTTTGTCGCTTTGGTTACAATAGTTCATCTACTAACACCCACCTATGTAAGGCAACAACGCCAACTGCCCAACTGCGTTCCATCAACCGAGCGACACGTTTGTTCAAGTTGCTTGCCAGACTAACGATGTGTGCATAATTATAAACTTACATTTTTCCCATCTCATTGATACAAACTCCAGGTCAATCTTGCGATTACTTTCTGCTTGTAATCTCATTGGGAGAAAGGCAATAAAATTTGTCTCGAATAATAATAATATACACGACTGGCAGGGACTCTGCGAAACCTTTCAATGTGACAATGCGACATGGACCATTCTATGCAATAGAAGCTGGCTGAGTCTGTCTAACCACCATCGTCCTCTAGGGACGAGCTCAGTGTCACTCCAACTAACCTGATAAGTTGATCGGTACTTGCCAAATAACACGCCAGCTTAGACTTACATGGATTTTGCCCAATTTGAGCCAACTTGTAATCATGGCGCACGAGTCTCACAGGTGGTACCTATAGCTTGGCGGTGACCCTAGTGGCGATTCCGGTGGCAGATCTGGTGGCGAGTCTGAGAAACTCCGAAATATCAGAGGAGTGTCTGGCGCTGTGGTCTGTTCGCTTGTACTTTGGGTTGAACCAACGGACGGAGGTGGACTCAGCAAACTGGCCTCCTTTTTAATGGCTTTTTTCTCAGGAGCCAGCCTTGGATTGTCGTAGCGAGTAAAAGGCTGAATGGGGTTCTCGGGGCGTCGTCCAAGTAAACGGAGGAAACTGGTGCTGATGGGCGCTCGAAAGTTGGGAAGTAGAGGAGAGTTTGGTGAGACGCTCTGTCCGTATAGACTATTTGGGCTCGGATGTGAACTGACAGGGTGAACCTGAAGCCTGGTCCTGGTCACAGTAGGCGATGTGAATCTTGGATCGTTGTAATTGAAGTTAATGGTTGAAAGGCTCTGAAGAGAAGGAAGGGGAGGCAAGGGCCGATGTCTATACGGACGTGATGGGTATACTGGTGGAGATTCGACGTGGGATTGTCGCCTCCGCGTACGTTCTTTGCGCTTAAACCATACAGAAGCGATGGCGAGACCCATAAACCACCCCGAGAATAAGCAGCCGAGCCCGATGCCTATGATTGTTTCGTGACTAATGTCACTCGAGCTGTACCATTTTCGTGAGCTACAAGCTATACCAGGGAAGAGGAAGCCTACGTTGTTCCTGATGTGACGCAGCTGCCGAGCCCGAACCCTCGGGCAAGCATGGGTCCAATTGCCCAAACAAGTCCATCTGCACTTACAAGTGACAGGAAGAAGGGAAAACCCTCATCCTGTCAATTTTGTGTGAGGCCGTGCACATCACCAAATTTTGTGACTGACCAGTGAAATTGTCCAAACGATAGGATCCATCGAGTTAGACGTAATGTTAATAGGCGCATGCAGCGCTGGGGCGACCTTAAGTTGAGTATTTAATCTTTTAAATCTTTTAGGTTATATTTCGAGTCCTTACTGTGAGCGTATAGGGTGGCTTGCCAGTCTTAGGAGTAATTGTCAGATCTGTGCACTGTGGGCCAATCAGTTCCTGTTGGTTGTGGTACTCTTGGACTTTATACCTGATCGATATGATCATACTGCGACAGGGCTCCATGTGCTGAAGTGGCCATGACGCTTAGTGTTTGGGTTGTTGTAGCATTCCGACATTTTGGATGGGAGGTGGTCGTGTTCGCAATCATTGTATATATCGCCTGACATCCCCCTGCAACGCCGTTACCATCGAACTGTATAAGATAAACATTTATCACGGCTTCCCCATTGATAGACGATTGAGTTACCATGCATATCTGATACTTGTTTTTTTATTGTGGATTAGACTATGTGTCATGGCTTTAAGCACTACATACGTACTTGGGTTCCAGGTGCAAATGGGACCACCCAATCCTAGAATAGCTTTATTTTGAGACTGAAAGAACGTCTTTAGCCTTGACATACAAATGAAGATTCATTGCCCGCTTCAACAACATAAGGTAGCGCGAATTGTCTGCGTTGAAGAATGTCACCCATGTCCAATAAGTCAGTGCTGTAGGAGCGTACGATGTGTAAACTTGTAAATAGTATGTTTCGGCACGAGGTGATCTGTGGCATTTTTAGTTTTGGCATCTCATAAGGTGTGTTAACCGCACCTAGTGGCATTGTTCCTCTGCCAGTGTATATGGATGGTTTCGCATTGTTCTACTGGATATTGAGCATCGTACAAGGATCCCGCTCTTCTTTGAGGTCTCACCAGTTATTGGGACCGGAACGGGTTGTCCAGGCTCGTTGTAATCGAAGGAAAATCCCTACTTGACTTAGTATTATGGATTGGGTATGTGCCCATTACATGCCTGCTGCAAGAATGGCGCAATATCTGCCAGTATAAGTGGGATCGAAGCCAGAGCAAGTAGCAAGTTCTTCAGCTTGCTAAGTTTGTTGATACGAAGAAAATGAAACGAGTGATACATCGTCTTATCAAACACGGTTTAGTTGATGTGAAAGAATCAAAGGGAAGGGGGGAATTCCATGCATTGGTGCCACCCCCAGTGCATAGATATAACTGTCATCATATGACTTTTTCAAGAGAAGCTCGAACTTTGAGCGCTACGACCATCAAGGATATCCAAGGTTGGCATAGAACAGCCAATAATGTCTAGCCATTGGTATTGCAATCTGGGTGAAGTAGTCGAGAATTATTTTCGTCGTTTCCTGCTAATCTGATGTGTAGCTGGCTGTCGCCTGTCAAGTATGTCAAGTACAGAATGTAGCGTTACGTAATATTTTTCACAGCTCGACACCAACAGCTTACGGCAATCGATGGAAACTACCACAACTGATACAAAGGATGATTGACGAGGGTTCATACATAGAGGCGGATAATCTTATCATCTACAAAGGACTTGATACTTGTTACTTTTGTATCACGATCAGGACATCTAAAAAAACCTGGTAGAGCAGTTGCCCAATGGTCCAAATTTGGTATGCAAATCAGTATCATAGCACCTTGGAGTTCTAACAAATTACTGGCATGCGCCAAAAGTCCTTGATCAACATCTCGAGACGGGTTCTGACAGCGGGAGAATTCCGACTCAGACACTGAGTACTGATGCATGATGTCTTATCTGATTCGCAGTTTTATTAAACCATTTTCTGTATTCAGCGTCTATCGCAGTACTCGCATCGGAGCTTGTAACTGCTATCTATCTCCCTTTAGTATTTTATGCGCGACAGAACTAGGAGAGAAGACTATGTTTAGAACGTTAGAACACTAGGTTCTCATTGTGGCGCCCCATCGGAACAAAATCTTGCTTGTATTGAACCAGCAATTGCGATCTAGGAAGGGTTGAGGATCTTTTGCTTCAATTAGTCTCACTCATGCTTGGATGGTCGTCGAATTGCGACTGGACTGAGCTACAACTGGGCGCGTCAACGCGTTTATCTCTTGGGTTAGAACAAAAAGGTTGGATTTTATTCTTTCAAAATAACGTATCTACTGAATATATATGGACAACGAGGTTGGAAGCCTACAGGCATTTCTCTTACATTGTACGTTTGAAAGTTTTAGCGACCTTCAATGCCTTGCTAGAAACTATACAACAGAAGATGACGTCGAGACTTGCTAGTGGGGAATCACCGATTCGTGTCATTTCTCAGTGGGATGGTCTCTCGCGACAGTCACTTTCGTTCCTGATAGGTAGGTGTAATCTCAGATCTCAGAGTCACTAATATCCATTCGACTATGTAGCTACCCATAGAACCCTGTCCATGATCAATTGCCTTCATGTACGTCCCTCATTTCCGCATTTTTCTACTGCCGGGCTACCTATAGCTGGATGGAAACGCTTCGATCTCTAGGATACGACGCGATCCTATTGGGAAAACTTAACCAGTTGTGCCTATCGTGAGGATCATATCGCCGCTGATCGCTCTTCGTGCGTGCTGGCACGATCTTGTCTATCTACAAATACACACGAGCACAAGGTACGGGTGAAATTATGTCATTGTTGGCGTTTCGGGCGCCGCTAGCCCCGTCATCCGTGTTTATTCAGGTTGATTTTTACAAGCTCGTCAAGCAGTTTCATCTGTTCGTTGGGATGAACATAGAGTGGAGATAATTGACAGTTCGCGTCTTCATCAGGCAAAAACATTTATCCTACGTAACAATGTGGGGTGTGTCATTTCGACAGAGAAGTTGTCACCAATGCCTAACTTTGATCATTAAATGACCACAAGGCACATATGATGGATATTTTCATGAGGCTTCTTCCTATTGGTGGCCACGCGTATGGAGCCCCATCCACCTACACGAATTATACCCTCACGGACTTTGGGAGTTGCTTCTTTTCACAATATGTGTGAACTGGTGGATCTCTCCTTTACTCCAGGCACCGAAGGATATGCTCATGGCAGGCTGGGAACCATGATCACTACTTTTAATGTTTAGACAGGCGTTATACTCTTAGAATTTGATCGGTTACCAGTTATAAGAAATTGAATATTAGTCGGTCAATTATGTATAATAAGGAGTACAGGGTCAGGTTGTGGGTAACAAGGGGTAGACTATTGGTACACCGTGACGACGGTAGTGTAGAGGCATGATTATGGGCTTGTTTAATGGTCCGTGCGTGAGAATTGATTACGTTTTTTGATTCCGGCGATTTGGCAGGTATTGTATTTCCCGTCACGATTGTGACGACGACTTCTGCAGCCGAAAATCTTGCGCACTGACCACCGTGCTCAACGCCAATAACAGCGAGCTCAATGGCAGTTGTTACGAGCAATAGCTCACTACTATACAAAGGAAAGGTCGCCAATAGATCGTGGTCTCAGCTACCTGAAGATCTTTTGAGGTCTGTTTACTATTCTTTCGTTGGCGCCACCTCCGCATGCTCAGTTTATGTATCGTCAGGCATATCGCCACACTTTATCTATGGGATATATCTGCGAGGAGCTATTGTCCTACGACGTGGGATGCACGCGAAAACTGGCATCACAGGATGGTGTACACTACATTACGCGACGCTAATGACCTTGAAAGGCATATGATGTCAATATGTCCACAGTGGCACAAAGCTCGTACGTGATTTCTTGCTTGCTCATTATATCCTATAACCTCGCACATCAGTTCAACAACATCTCTTCTGGCACAAGGCTATAGCGCTCATCGACCCAGGAGATATTCTAGCTCATCACGCTATAATACACCCAAGAGCCACTTCCGTCAACTCTTCATCTACCCTCGCAATGCCTATTAAAATCACACCTTACCGTCACTTCCGCAACATCACGACCTGTAGCTGCCTTGTTTGTCGGATAAACTCACCAAGCAACAATGCCGGTCTGACTATCGCAAAGCGCCATATCCGCACTCCCTACCTGTACACCATCGCTCTATGCCGAGAGCACGAACGACGCCCTGCATCTTTCTGCGGGTTGTGCCTCCGCACCGCGCCTGTCTTTGAAAATGTTCTTTCAGGCGTTCAAGCTGCCGCCGCTGCAGTACAAGAAAACATGATTGGTGTCATCGACAATGACGACAAAGATTCTTTCCCGAATGTCGAGGCGACGTGCCGAACATGTCGTCTTGAATGGCTATGGAAGCGCGCCAGCGATAGCCCACGCGACATGGAAGCCATTGGCGGTAACAAGCTCGTGAGCGATGACTGGGAGACGAGAAATATCGTTGATTCCTTCATTGACCTTGCGGAGGGCAATATCAAAGATATACTCTTACTGGCACGCGAGAAACTGTGGCTACGCAAACATACGCGTCTCAATGATATGCTGGAGCAAGCGTTGGCAGCATCACGATACAATAGGACGAGGAGGGGTTATGACGCCATTGACCAGGAGGAGGAGGAAGAGGAAGATGAGGAAGAGGAAGACGACATCGAACTCTTGCAAATGGAGGAGAGTGGCGCGCGCGATTTAGCCCTTGGCGATTGGGCCAGAGCGCGTATACTCGACGGACACTGGTTTAGCCCAGCTGATACCTGGTACAATCATACAGTACCAGGTAAGCCGACACACGTGTCTGCCGTCCATCCTTGTCCATGGACTCGCGACCCTTCTTCATTTAGTTCTTCCTCGGGAGACGAAGAAGAGGATGAACATCCCCGGTCGTCTACCCTTAATGCGGAAATCCCGCCCACGTACATTCTGTGCGAACAGGCGTTCCTGGTGCACCAACGCCAGATGCGAGATATTTTGGTCGCTCCTATGCGCAACCTTGTGAGAAAGATCATTATCGAGTGCCAGACACCAGGTCCGGGGCATCGAACGGAGGATCCAGCCGTCCGGGCCGCGAGGATGTCAATGGATGAGGTGTTGACTGAATTACGTGAAGAAGAGGGTTTATGGTTTGACGGGTTCGACTGGGTGGAAAGGAGGATGAATGACAGACGGGAAAGGGAGAAAAGAGGTAGGGATGCGGTTGGTAGCACGATGAGCAGCGATGACTCGTCTACTTCGTCGAATGGGAGTCGCTCCTCCAACGGCACGAGCCCGGTTCTTTCTACCACAACTCTACAAACAACCCCATCCCCTCCCCCAATCTCTCAAGTGGACGATAAAAAAGAAGACGAAGATGCTATGGTCCCGGAAACATCTGCAGCTATATCATCGACAGTTCCTGTCATGATGTATGTCGCCCCCGTTCTTGATCCCCCTAAACTCCTCCGACCGATTCCGTTTATCCCGATAACTGCATCACATTTCCCACCATATACCATGGAAGCGCTCAAGATTGTTAGTTTTGATTTTCTCTCGCTCATCACAATCACTAACGTATTCCTTTCAATTTCGCAGGTTTGGCGAGAAGCATGCTCGCCTTTATACCATTGCCGATGTTCGATATGTCTCCGTGCAGCCTTGCTCGCGAATGCTGGCAATAACACGTCGCAAGGGCAAGGGCCACCTCTGCCACTGCCAACTGTCGTGCCCACACAAGTCCCCCCGCCGGTACTGCTTCCTATCGCTAAATCAGAACTACACCCAGTCGTCAAATTGGAGGAGTCCCTCGACCTTGACGGAGATGGAGAAGAAGAGATTGAAGTTTTAGAAGAAGATATGTATGAAGACCCAGACGGCGAGGATATGGAAGAGGTAGGCGAGGAAGATGGATATGAGGAGTTGGAGTCTGGATCGGAGCGAGACGAGGATGAAACGGAATCATCGGATTATCCGGCCACGTTCCCGCTTAGAACGACCAGCATTGTAATTCCAAGACCTCGGAAAAGGTCAAGTGATGAGGTCGACAATACTTTAGACGATGATGAGGCGCTTCTACTGGAGATCACCAAAGGCACCTCATCCAGAGATGGCACACCTCCAAAACGAGCGCGAACTGACGATCAGGTACCATCCGCAGACAGTGGTAGACGTCGTTTGTCCCTTGAACCTGACTCACCAAGCTCGATAAGGAAGCGGAGCTCGGAAGAGCTCGAAGATTTGAGCGACGAGTCGGTCACCAAAAGAATACGAATATCGCAAGCGATCGTCAAGCCGCCGACCCCTACCGCTGAAGATGAAAGAGGGGGAGAAAGTGATCAGTCCAAGTCACCGCCTTCTACCAGTGAAATATCCCGACCATCGTCGGCTCAATTTTCTACGCGCTCAAATAAGACGTAGCTACATCCTGTCATACCCTTTCCACACATCAAATCCAGCACCCTTGTTCTCCCCACCCACCCGGAGCTCTGGCCGACTCCTCTACGTTCTCACTCCACATACCTCACTACACATGAGCTTCGGGATTCTCTTGATCTCCCCTGCCCTGGTGCCCGCACCTGAAAAAAAACCTCTAACTTAATACTTGTTTTTGTTCTTAACCAAGCTCTCTTACGTCGAGCATGGGGCTCACTTATTACATCATACAAGTTCGTCCGTTGACATCTTTCTAACCCCTTTTTTGTTCCTATTCGTGTTCTCCCCCAATCTAACTGAACCTCGCACATCCCCTCTTCGTTTGTAACCATTGGCACATTCTTCATGTAATCAATTGAAAAAAAAACATATCTTAGCGTCCCGAACACCAGAGACTACCATCAGAATCGAAATTGAACCCGAAATACTGTTGCTGATCCATTCAAAGTACGATTTAGTGTAACAATGTTGAGGGCTGCTCGTTACTGTCCACTCCTGCCAAGTGACAATGTCATCGATTAGATAGAAGGTTGGTAGATGGATCGAATGATCAAACCACGTTGGCCCGGCGGAAGACCGGATAGTCAGAAGAGCATCATCGGAAGAGGTCCACCACTGAGTTCTGACTCCTGGCGCACCTCCAGGCAACGCATTTAGCTCCAAGTGTCTATGTGGTACCCGACATATGGCTTCTCGAAGTTTCGGTTCGGCTAACCAACCCATGCCCATTTCCTCGTTTGTTGTCGTAAGTGTTATTAAGCCTTCCCTGTCATGACATCTCCGAGTCTCCCGTTTCCCATATTCAGGCCCCCCCCTCGCAGCTAGATAACCCCAACTTGTGGTGAGTGGTTGATGAAAGATCAGATCAGACAAGGTACGATGTTAACTCTAGAGTGGACTTTCGTCGCTCAGCATGTCGCGGTTGCTCTTATTACAATGTTATCGCTGATGAACATGAAGATATGTATGCTAGTTAGCGACAAGAAGATCTCCATTGTGTACAAATGCGTATGTCAGTATACTGCTGTTTGGACTGATAAACTGTGTCCCTGCAAATCGTCCCTACACTAGCAACGCTCGCTTAATTGATGTCAGAAGGCCATCCACCCGGACAAAAATACTGGCCTTGATTTGAGTCCAGCTGAGGCCGTTGTCCCGCAGACTCAGGCCATCTATATACATAGCGATGAACACTGGATATTTACTAAGGTGTGTTCCACGTAGCCAGTAGTCGTTGTATATCCGTAACTGATTTTCACAATGCTATTTCAGATAGTGCGGAGGTCAAGGCACAAGCGAGGCCTTCTCGTCTAAACAACCAAAAAAAGCGACCCTGTAACCATTGTTTTGCCCCCCCCCTCGTGTTTTGATAAGCGCGATATTGGCCCCTGCAAATCGTTTTTAAGTGACAAAGGAACAGGCTCTCCAACGCCGCAAACGCAACCACATGTCCCCAAGGCTTGGTACACATTTGGTGACAAGGCTTTAAATTGGACACGGTCGCTTAACAGCTGTTGAAAATCACCCCAGAGCCCCACAACCTTTCAGGATCCCTCCGCTAGTTATCGTGAACCAAGTATACACCCTATTAAAATGACTGGCCTTCACATACCGTCAATAGCAGAAGGCCACTTGGAGTTGGTTGTGGATAGCGGGGTAAGAAAAAAATTAACCATGTCCTTTGAGAGAGCGTCGCCACCAGGACTGACACAGATGTATTTTTTTTGGGTTGCAGGAAAATCACTATGGTGGTTATGGCGACGTCCCTTGGCAGGCGTTCTCGTTCTCCCGTCAGCAGCTTCATATGCAAAGGAGGACCAACTCTGCCCGATCGTCCGCTACGCGTTCCAAAAACCTGAAGAAGGAACTTGCAGGGTTGAGAAAGGGAACAAGTATCATCCCAAAAACCGAGCCTAAGCCAAAGCATGAGTGGTCATCGCGCAAGCACAGAACCCCCTACGGGCCTGATATCAGCTTCAAATTTGATCCGTTTAAGGAGGAAAGCCCTTCAACTAGTCCTTGCTTCTCCCCTTGGTCTATGATCGAAGCGAATTCGACTTTCACGGACCTACTAGTCCAACACCGTCCCCCCGGTGACGATAACACTAATAGCGTGGCAGTTTACCACCCATGGTCACGGAGATAACAACTGGTTAATAATAGTAACCTTCTTGTCAGAAGAATCCTAAGAGTATCTCACTAGCTACATTTAAGCCCGTTTAATGACCACTGGTTGACGGGTCCAGAATCAGAGATAGAAAGCTTACTACATAGTCAAGAGTTGGCGAAGGCCGAAGCACGGATAAATTATACGTAGTTCGGTTTCGCTCAAGGACTACTCTGGCTATATCTGTCATAGTGCGATGGAAATTGCTGCTCGGAATGCAGGCCGGTCCTACGAAAGGTTGTTTAACGAAGACATTGGTGGTAATGTGACTGAGACGAAACACCTAATAGCCGCATTATTTTTAACTGCTGCACCTGCGCCGAGAAATTGATATGATGGAATTCACCTCGTTCCACCTACTCCACCCAATCCCACTGCCCCCACCATAGTTTGGAGCCTCTCGTGTCCGCGTTTGACATTTGCATTGCCATTATTAACAGTTGCTGGTGCAAGGGACTATAGGTACAGAAATACACCGAATATGTGCTATATATAGTTGCTGATCGAGCCAACTACTACCTGTATGCCTCGCTCGCTCACCAAAGAACTCGTGCTCCACGGACAACTCTCTGATTGGCGTAAGATTCATACCACGGCTAACAGGTTTTGGCCTCTAGCATCAAAGCTACTCCACAATGATAGTCTTCTCGTGTTTTACCATTTTCACCTGGATGTTGTGCCGGTGCTCAGGCTGAACGGCACCCTTGCATGCTATAAAAGACCGCTGGGAATGCGTTCATATCTGCAGCTCATAGCCTCTTTCAAATCTTACAATGCGCGCCTTTACTTCTACTGCTTTCTTGCTGACTGCTGTCATCGGTGCGATGGCGGAAAGTCATACCGTACGTTTCGTCAACAAGTAAGTAGATACTGTTCACGATGCTACTTGACGTTGATCTCCGCAATTAGGTGTGGACGTGGGACGGTAAGATATATAGAGAAACCTCAAGATAACGCCTTCCTCATTTTTGCTTCTTTAGCCTACCCTCATCAAAGGCGGCCAGATTCTATCAACTGGTGGGCAATACACCAGTAATGGTCCATTTGAAGCCGCTATTGCGTAGGTATTTTCCTACGAGCTCGCTGTATCACATACTGACATTCATTGTAGCTACTTACAGACAGGTAAGACATATCTTTGGGTACGAGGCGATGTGCCGAACTTTTGACTAGGCAACTGTGGCTTCAACGGCGACCAGTGCACACTGGTTGAGCTTACCCTGAAGAATCCTACTAGCCCAGGTGCTGGATCCAGCGCAGATATTTCTCTCATTCCGCCGTACGTCTATGTTTGCAACACATCATTATGCAATTGTTAACCATTTGCATGTTCAATCATTTGCAGACACAAATTTTCGGTGGCATCCGGATTCAAGTAAGTCTTACCATCTAAGGGCTCCGAAGTCACCTTCACGAACGAGGCGACTATTTAGGTACTTCAACGGCTGTGACGGTGCTGGAACTGACTGTGCGCATACATTTATTTTTAAATACTCACTGGGTTGCTGATGAGGAGTTTTGATATCAACAGGTACCAACGCTTCCTGTCCCAAGGCCTTCAGGAAGACCGACGATTATTTCGCACAAGTACAATGCCAAGCCAACAATGTAAGTTCACTAAACATCCATTCTTTCTCCCCCGCCTCTGAACCTCCGACCTGTTCTGTAGGTCGGCTTGGAGATCTCTTTCTGCGCGTAACTTTTCTCCGCGGCAGATAATAATCCAGAGTCACTGCAGGTAGACAATGTGTAACTAGAAATATGACAACTTTGCTGTACATGTATTCTTGATAAGTAACTGTCAGGGTTGTCGTTCTTCAAGCGTTTCTGTCAAAACGTGATAACAGCTATCCATATTTGCAAGTAAAAATTAGGGCAGAGAGATTAAAGAAATACAGTAATATGTTCGTAGGCATATTGGGGAATCGAAGAGAGTATTACACGTTACAGGGGGTTGGGGGTGTTAAACACCCGTATCATCGGATCTGGCATCGGATCTCGTCACAGCACCCGATGACATTACGACGCTCATCAGACTATAATTATCTGCCCCAGATGCAGGTGAGTTTGGGGGGGTGCGAATATTATCAAAAGCTGGCGGCGTAGGAGGCTGAGGTTGGCTTCCAGGTGCCAGGTCAACACCTTTCGCATTAGAACTGAGTATAGCGTCATATGTTACATGGTCCAGCACCAGATCGGCAAGCGAATTCGGCGGGTGATTTCCGCTAGCCTGCGGCGAAGCACTGCTGTACGTCTCTGGAGTGGTGCCAGGCGCTTGATGGACTTCGTCTGATGCCTGAGCTTCCTTTGATTCGTGGTCCGCCGCAAGGAGCACAGAATAGGCTTTAGGGTCAAAGACTATATCTGAGATTGACTGCGTAGAAGATGTGGGTACGGCTGTACCCAATGTACCGGGCGCTTGCGAGGCGGATGGGGATGGGCGATGCACTGGCATGTACGAGATAGCTGTAGGCAGGGGGTGGAGGGGATCAGCAATTCGTGTAATTGCAAGCGGCAATCTAACAGCGGGCTTACTGCGAGTGGTGGGGTGGTTCAACAGCTATGGGAACAATGAAAGATCCAATCGTACCATTTATGTGCTACTATATGGGCAGCGCCATCGGCGCTCAAGGCTGTGCAGGCGACTCACAAGTTGCGGACGGAATCATTTCAGGCTGACATTGTTTGATCAGGCCCACCGAGTTCTGGAGGCGTCAGCGTACAGTCCCTCAGGGAATGGGTCACAGAGCATAGAGATGACTATTACGGAGCAGTTACTTGCCAGTGAGAGGCGAAGGTTTTCAAGATATCCCCACAGGACTGGCTGAGTTAAAGTGCTAGAGCACCGCCTATAAACACTCACTACAGATGCGTTAGCTACTGCTACCGTGACAAAGTGCTCACAGCTGTGAAAGAAGGGCCTGCCATGGCCTCCGAGCTTGACTGATCCTATTCCTTGAATAATTGGCAATTTTGAAACGCTGGAGCACGAGCCTGTCCTTGGACCTTGGACCTTTACCGGCATCCCCGGAGCGTTTCATCAGGGCCGTGCCGACACTGCCGAGATGGATTATACTTAGTACTCGGAGCCGAGCAGTACTTAAAGCAGGTTCAGACCTATAAATCTGGTCGCACGAAAATAGATAGTAGGCATTTTACAAGTCATGGTATGTAATTCGTACAAAGATTGAAACCCAAAATCAAATCAAAGCTCGCCCGACATGACTTATGTGCACTGACTATAAGTCGTGCTTAAGAATGTGCAAGTGGAGCCGCTGGCGCAAGCTGTTGGGCCAGTGTAGCCTTCACCACCGCTACAGGAAGGTTCGAATGAGCCGGCGCGTTGAAAATAAATAAATGAATGGAATGTCAAAACTCACCATTGAGCATACCTGCCAGCAACAGTGGCATTGGTATCGGCATCCTCTGCAAATGCAGTACCAGAGTAGGTCGAACCAATATCACCGAATTTGATATTAGAGTAGGTAACGGAGGAGTTCGGGACTGAGTTCTCGACATCACTGGGAACGCCAGACGTGGTCGCGCAAGTGCCACGCTTGATACCGGGCTTGTTGGGATCGCCGTTTGTGGGGTAGCTGCTGTCGAGCCAAAGCATATTGGCCGTGTGATCATCCCAGACACTCAGGACTAAGACCATGCCGTTGGCGAGCGCCTTGCTCATGTTAGCCATGCCTCCCTTTTCGCTGAAGCTGTTGCGGTCACCAAAGGCCGTCTTTGCCGCATTGCAAAACGCAGTAGTGATGGAATCGTAGGTGGACATCCCAGATATGTTGGTTGTGGAGTGTTGAATAACTCTACCATTCTGTACGTATAAGCGACGGATTTCGCTGAGCGTACCAGACGCCGTGCCGGTGCTGGTGATGAATTGAGTGACGACAGTGAATTTCTTTGATGTGTCTACAGTCATGCCCTTGCCGTAGTAGTTTTGGTTGCCCATACGGAAAGAGTTGAAATCGCAACCGTCAGGGTCACAAATGGAGCCGTAGCGGTTATCGGTACCACCACAGGCAGTGCCTGTGCAGCGTACAAGACCTGTTTGGGTGCAAGGATGAGGGGTGTAGGCGGCAGCGATGGAGTTGGCTTCCCAAACGTCCATCTCGTTACAGCAAGCACCGAAGTTACCAGTGCCGGCGTTGATATCGTTGGGAGAGGGCTGCCAGCCAGCAGAGTTGGACTAGGTTATCTGGTGTCAGACGAGCACAATCAACAAGACATTGACCACTTACCTCTCCAGCGATGAATTTAATGTCACGTGGGCATTGAGAGTCGCAATACCCAGTTCCGTATTTAGCACCAGCCTTGTTGGTTGGGAACTTGGCCACACCACCATCAGCGTCCATCTCCGAGAAGTAAAGTGCACCATTGAGACCGCAAGGAAGGTTGGAAACATCGACGTCGAATGTGAATTCCTGGTTAAGGACTTTGAACATTTCGTACTTGCTATCGCTGTTCATCAGGTATACACGAGAACCGATGTTCTTGCCGTTCGCGTTGTTGGTGACAAACTTGAGAGTAAGAGCGTTACCGCTAGTAGTAATACCGTAGGTTGCCTGGTAATCGGCACCTTCGAGGGCACAGTTGGCGGCGCAAGTCTTGGTGTCAGTGCAAATTGACGTGTCCCACGTGTTACCAGTGTAGCAGTTAGTGAACGCGCCAGTTTTGTGTACCCAGCGCCAGTTGGAATCAAGCACGATGGCACCCTGTGACTGATTAACGCATCCTCCGCTCTTGGTACATTTCTGCCAAGGAAGTTTAGGGTGGGTTTCCGCTTGATTGGTGCCGACCTGCTGAGCAGATACAACGGCGAGGAAGGTTAGAGATAAAAGAGCAAGTTTCGGGAACATATGTTCTGCGTGTACCGGGTTGGACAAGGACCAAAGTGTAGTAGCTGTTGCGTGAGGAAGCTGTCTTTTATATGTGGCTCCTGGAAAATATCCGGAGCGCTCCCAATAGTACGACAAAACATTAACTATCCTCAGAAGCAGGTTTAAATGTGCCAAGGGAAAGCGTAGCCGCGGATTCAACGTCAAGTGTTACATGGTAGACAGACGAGTGTGGAGAAATGTTACTAGTAAAAGTCAAACGACCGGGCCGTTGGTGTTGCAAGTGCCCGAGATGTGACCGCCTAAATCGGTTTATTTTTACCGTCTGTATGAGCTTTTCTCCGGATCCAAGAGACATGCCATAGATGCGCGGTGGCATTTCGGTGTAGCAGGGTTTCACCAAAGCTGGGAGTCGACAATACAAGACGGTCATGAGTGGAGCACACTTTGTGGGGGAGAGGTTTTAACATTTCGTAGGTTAATGCTGCAGTTCTCCTGCAACACTACGAGTCTTTACAAACAATGCTAAAATTGCTCCGCTCAGTGTTATAGATAATACAGTGGTCGCCGGTCAAGAAGTTAAGAATTCCGTTCAAAGTGTTTGGCACTCTTTGGCAACAGCCTCTTGATGTTGCAAAACCAAAAATATTAGGAGCAACTTTGAACTACTACGCACACTGTCTTGACAGTATGGGATACTCCAATCCACTCCTGTACGAAATACCTGATTATGCTGCAATCTTTTGGCTCATGAGACGATAATTACTATGGGACATTAATATTTCAGTGCTGACTTGACAGGAATGGTTTAATGACACAGGATTTTCCTTGCAGGTCAAACTGGCCAACAGCCATCCTTTGACTGAATGAATACACGTAAATTTTGCCGACAATTACTCAACGGTAAAATAGATCCCTTGCATTGGCTCAAGATCTCAGCCTCGCCTAGGCTGTCCAACATTCACGAGGCGACTAATCTTCGACTTCTTTTAAATCGTTCATATGGGATCTCAGGACTCCCATCAGGCTCTCACCTTTGTTTCCTACCCGTTGACAAGAAAATCATGGCAGGTTGTGATCAGCTGATATGAATCTGGTCATGCCCAACACAACCTTGTATCATAGTGAACGATCCGAAGTTTAAAGACTTATTGAATTGCGAATCATGCGTTTGACAGCCTCCTTGGCTTAGGG
>JABCKK010007994.1:20734-30926 GCA_018221785.1 Calocybe gangraenosa
TTGTCTTAGCTTATGGTATAGAGCGGTCGAAAATTTCTTTATTTTTACATTTACAATACGTAGTTCCATCTATCGACCATAAACAGTACCGAACCAAAAGTAGTCGGAAAGGGGATGGCGTGAAGGAAGACGTTACACAGGTGAGGAGAAAGTATCAAGGCTGGGGTATCAGGTGATAGCACTAACAACTCGTCACTTTAAAGGCACTGGCTGTACCATTGGTTAACGAATGTGCATGTCGATCCGCTAGCACAGGCGGTAGGCCCAGTGTAGTCCTGGCCACCGCTATGAGTTGGAAAAAAAATGTGTCAGTTTCCAGAAATGAAGACGATGAACAAGTTCAGCATACCATTGGCCAAACTTGACTTGAGTAGCGCCCGATGGAGGTGCGCTGGTTGTCCCTGATCCACCTCCAGTCGTGGTTCCGGAGCCGGAGCCAGTGTAAGTGGAGCCGATGTCACCGAATCTGATGTTAGAGTAGGTGACGGACGCGTTGGGAGACTGACTCTCAACATCAGGGGGAGCGCCGGAAGAGGTGGCGCAGGTTCCACGCTTGATGCCGGGTTTGCTTGCATCAGCGTCAGTGGGGTAGCTGCTGTCGAGCCAGAGCATGTTGGCTGCGTGGTCGTCCCAGATACTCATGACGAGAACCATGCCGTTGGCAGCAGCCTTGCTCATGTTTGCCATACCTCCCTTCTCACCGAAGCTGTCACGGTCACCAAAAGCGGTCTTGGCGGAGGAGCAAAAGTTGGAAGTGATAGAGTCAAGTGCGTCCATTCCAGGAACGTTCACCTTGGAGTTTTGGATGACTTTACCGTCCTGAACGTACAAGCGGCGGATTTCGCTGAGGGTACCCGTGGCAGAGCCGCTGCCGGTGATGAACTGGGTAACAACGGTGAACTTTCTTGATGTGTCAACAGTCATTCCCTTGCCGTAGAAAGAGGTGTCACCCATGCGGAAAGAGTTGAAATCGCAACCGTCAGGGTCGCAAATAGAACCGTAACGGTTATCAGTACCACCACAAGCACTGCCTGTGCAGCGCACAAGACCTGATTGGGTGCAAGGATGAGGGGTGTAGGCAGCGGCGACGGAATTGGCTTCCCAGACGTCCATCTCGTTACAGCATGACCCGAAGTTACCAGAGCCGGCATTGATGTCGTTGGGGGAAGGTTCCCAACCTTGAGAGTTGGACTAAAGAGTAAATTGTGATGTGAACCAAGGTGATATAGCTAGAGACAAGTTTGCGACATACCTCTCCAGCAATAAATTTGATGTCACGTGGGCATTGAGAGTCGCAATACCCAGTTCCGTATTTAGCACCAGCCTTGTTGGTTGGGAACTTGGCCATGCCACCATCAGCGTCCATCTCCGAGAAGTAAAGTGCACCATTGAGACCGCAAGGAAGGTTGGAAACGTCAACGTCGAATGTGAACTCTTGGTTGAGCAGCTTGAACATTTCATACTTGGAGTCACTGTTCATTAGGTATACACGAGAGCCAATGTTCTTGCCGTTCGCGTTGTTGGTGACAAACTTGAGAGTGAGAGCGTTGCCGCTGGTGGTGATACCGTAGGTTGCCGAATAGTCGGCACCATCGAGGGCACAATTAGCTGCGCACGTCTTGGTGTCGGGGCAAAGTGTCGTGTCCCAAGTGTTGCCAGTGTAACAGTTAGTGAAACCGCTAGTGTTGTGGACCCAACGCCAGTTGGAATCGAGTACAACTGAACCAGTGCCTTGGGTTGTGCAACCACTCTTGGTGCATTTCTGCCAAGACATCTTAGGGTGGGTTTCCGCTTGGTTAGTGCCGACCTGCTGAGCAGATACAACGGCGAGGAAGGTGAGAGATATCAAAGCGAGTTTTGGAAACATGGCCGGAGGAAGTGTGTTTGGAACGATGTCGTTAAGTGACCTATGGAACCTTTGAGAGAGAACATAAAGCGTCTTTTATACAGGATGAAACGGAAAATATCCGGCAGTGTTCAAGACCTATGCCTGAGCCCCCCAAGGTTTCGCGAGCGGCATGATGGCTGGCATACTATTCATGGATTTCAGTGACGCAACGTAATAAAGATACGAGTAGTCATACGACCAGCGCGACTCGACCAGGGCCGAAAACCGTCCGCCCGACAGTTCTATTTTTATTTCGTGCGTTAGGGATTTTTTCCGGATGTTGTGTCCAGCAAATCCGCCCATAGCAAGTGGCTCGCGAGAACGGGAGGACCTCGGAACCTTGGGAAATAACGAACTCCCATAACCACATTGCATTTCACGGCTGCTCGACGGCTACATGCTATGAAGCTACATCTTGAGATGGGATGAATGAACCATGGATCAAGCTTGGATCATGGCACTTTGTATTAGGATGGCATGTCGTGAGACTTGCAGCGTCGAAGGCGAGTGAGTCCCAGGGTGCTAGGAGAGGCTGATAGTCAGTATGAGGGTATAAGTCCAAAGCCTATGTTGATCAGACTGTTGATATTTATTTGGATAATATTAAACTGTCCAAATGGTGCTCCGCATGGACTCAGGATTGTAGGCTCCTTTCAGGATTCAGGAAGGATGGAGGAGGCATGATAGGAGCTTCCCCTACCCATTTCCCAAGTTCATTGGATATATGATGTGACGGCCAAATTTTTTTAAAAGAAACCCCCTGACGCCTATTCATGATAGTACTTTAATTGCTTGGCACCCTAGCACTGGGTACCCATCTACATCCGTTCTGAGTTCTTCGCTAAGGTATTGCCATCTAGCCAACTTTGTGTATATCCTCCCACCAGTGTTGGCCACAGATGGGGGGTACGTACTTTTTTTTTTGTGAAACCGATATGAGCTGTAAACCCGGAAAAACGGGTCCGGATATGGTCCATTGGAAGTCGTTTGAACGTATGAACTTGTCAACAATTGGGCAAAGCCCTCTCACGCTGCTAGACTCTGCATACAGGTAATTGTTCGCAGTGGAGTAAGCTGCTGGGAGGACCGTAGGGACCGTCGGTGAGATATCGGATTATAAAACACAGGAATGACGGGTATATCAAACGACAACTCGTTGCGATTACATCCTGAGAAGCGCTTTCTGGTCACCTATCCTTCTGTGCTGTTTACAAATAAACAAATCGTGTCGTAAGTGGTATGTAACGTTGTCAGCTGAAAGCAATAGTGTATGTAAAGGGGGTGTTTTTTTATATACCTTGCCAAGAGGGGTGAAGCTATAGATATATGTGGTAAATCTACAACTCGTTTGCTCATCACAAGGGGGATGTAGTGTATGGGAAAAGCGAAAAAAAATGCGTTGTAAGCCGTAGTTGCGCGTTGTGTAAGAAGTAATTGGGTTTTGTGCAATAAAACAGGAGCAAAAAAAGCAAAAGCAAAAAACAGACAACAAAAACCCAAAAAAGTGCTACAGAGAAGGATAGGCGTGCGAGCACCAAAGATGCATGAACGTAAGTTCCGAAAGAAAGCGAGGGATAGGGGGGGGGGGGGGTTGTAAAAGCGGAAAGGTCAATTCTTAGCGTGAGGAAGGTATCCACCGTAGTCGTGTCCTCCGTATGCAGGCGGAGGGCAACTGATCTCGTGTTCGTAATCGCGGTCATATTCGTAACGGTAATCACCTGAGCGTTTGGCTTCCTGTTCCTTTGTTCGACCTCTTGGGAGGAGTGTAGCCGTGGTGGATGCTGGTGATGGAAGAACATCAATGTCCGACACCCCCGAGGGTGTAAACGGGGTTCGGGTGTCGGTGAACTGCCATGCACCGTCAGGTCGTCGTGTGGCAATACGCATATCAGCCCCAGGAGTATGTTCTAATGAAGAGGGAAAGACCAAAATGAGAACTTTTGGGGAAGACGTAAAAGAAAAACATTTGAGCGATCTTACTGAAGCGTGGAGTCTCGCCGCCGGGTGCGCCGAATGGTGTTATACGTGCCGCGGGATGTGATCGGTCCAATGCTGTCCCTTGCGAAGGAGCTTTGTACGCTTCACTTCCAACAGCGTCGTTGACGGATCGCCGACGCTTCATCCTTAGTGTTGCAAAGATGATGCCCGCTACAAGTATGATTCCCACAACACCAAGAACGATACCAATGGTGCTAGCTCGGTTGTCATTGTGTGGGACGGGTTGACTGGAAGATGTTGGTGAGGATGCTGAGTGGCTCGATGAAGAGGCATGGGGGTAGGGACTGGACATGTTTTCAGATTGAGTTTAAACTGCTTTCATGATGGTATCAGACAATTTCAATATTAAAGAGGGGGTACAGCTTACAGACTGGGATCGACTTGTTTGAATACTAACAGACCTTGGGTATCACAAGTTTAGCTTCAGCCTACTTGAACGAAAAGAGTGGCGTCCAAAGTAGAGGATGGTGGTCAGAGCAAGACAACTGTCAGTTCATTCGAGGAACAAAAGGACGAAGAAGCAACTGACTGTGGGTCACGCTAGAAGCTTCGTTTGACGCGTCAAGTTAACACCTGCTTCAGGAAACATTTGATGAGAACTGTCAGATGTGGAATAGACAGAAATGATTTACGTGATGTGGAGGCGATAGACTGGGAGCCTTTAAATCAGTCTTGTATAGACTGACAGACAACAGTTCGTAGTAGTACCAGCTAGAAGCCCTGTTCTGTGGGCTTGAATATACGCGTACCTGGTAAGGGCCACTAGGCTGTCCAACATTTTTTAGTTTCCAAACATAGAACCACGTGCTGGGAAGTCATGCCTACCCATTTCACACCCGCTCTTGCTTGTTACTCCTTCAGCTTTACCACACAGTTGGTAAGTAAAGCGAGAATATGAACACAATGAGAGCCCTTAAACCCTTTTTTTTACGCCCTGGTGCCACGGTAGATCACATTGTTCGACCCGCATCAGTCACCCACGCAGCCGACGCAAGGTTCATGTCACTGTCGCACAACACTCAGAACACTCTTCCTGCATCATTTTTACGTGGAGGAACGTCCAAAGGTATCTTTATCAACCGATCAGTCCTTCCAGCAGACCGTACCCAATGGGACCACATCTTTCTGGGAATCATGGGTTCTCCAGATCCAATATATGGCAGGCAACTGAACGGGATGGGTGGAGGCGTCTCCAGTCTTTCCAAAATTTGCGTGGTCGGAGAACCATCAACCTCACAGAGAGAGCAAGGGATTGAAGTGGAATATACATTTATTCAAGTTGGCATTCGCGACACTAGTATAGACTACTCGGGGAATTGTGGCAACCTTTCTAGTATGATTGGCGTTTTTGCACTGGATGAGGGCATCTGCACTCCTCGATTATCCGGTACACATGCCACCGTTCGCTCTTTCAACACCAACACCCAGAAAATAATCGATACTACCTTCCCAATATCTCCCTCAAACCCGCCGACTGCATCGCTTGACAAACCGGAGACAGACATTGCTGGCGTCTCAGGAAAAGCGTCCACCATCATGATGGAGTTTGTGGATCCAGCAGGTGCACGCACTGGAAAACTTCTCCCCACAGGGTCACCCTTGGACCATCTGTCGATCCTGCCGCCTTCAAATGGCGAAAGGATCATCAGATGTTCCTGTATAGACGCTGCTAACCCCTCTGTCTTCGTTCACCATTCCGATCTCGCTGAATTCCTCCCTGTAGACGAGTACATAAATGGTGGGGGGCCTGCCTTCGTAGGCGAGACCTTGGAGATCATACGTCAGGCTGCAGCAACCAAGATGGGGCTTGACCCGTCTGCACAAGCTCAGCCTAAGATTACTATTGTACAAGACCCCCATACCGACGACGATCATTCAATGGGTGTGGATATCGTAATGAGCGCTCTATCAATGGGTGTCTTACATAAAGCAGTCCCAATGACCGTCGGGCTCTGCGCTGGCGTGGCGTCGAACATCGAGAATACCTTGCTATGGGAAATTGTCCAAAAGTCACGCCCTAGTGGCAAGGTTGAGGACATGGTTAGGATTCGGCACCCTAGCGGTGTCGTGGATGTGGGAGCGCAGTTCTCCCGTGATGGAATGGTGAAAAGTGCAAAAGTTGTCCGCACAGGAAGACGCCTGATGAAAGGTGCCGTTTGGTGGTGAATGGCGACGAAAAGAAAGGAAGGAACTTTTCGTAAATTACACCTTGCCCTCTCCTCTTATAAGCAGTCAACTTTCAGCGTATTTGTCCGCCCAAACCCCATACGAATTGCTTGAATGTCTGGGCGCTCTGACGCCCTTCGCTATGCTCCATCTCATTTCACCCAATAACCAAGACATATGGCGCAACCTCCATCGTTTTATTTATCCGCGTTAGAGCGACCATCCACAACTCTCATATTGGTTGTATATCACGAGATACTCCGCAACGATCTTTATATTGGCGCGGGCCGCCTGTTTTGGTCTTCGACGTAAAAGGCATACGAGCGACTTTTTCGGTACACCTCCTAGTACCTCCGCCAATCCTCCGAACTCTGCCTGGGCACTATGTGTCAGCATGTTTCCACTTAGGCAATATCTAACAAAACGTTCATGGACTTTCCCCTCTCTCCTCCTATCATGTTTTCTCGGTGAAATGCTCTTACCTGTAACTTCTATTACGTCGAGTCGGAGACAGCTGGATGATGGAAACCTTTAGAAACGCGCTCATTCAAACACAAGCCCAGCAACCGTGTCTCTGCAACCAGACAGGGTATCCTTGGAATCGAAGCTGAGGAGAAAACTCGGTGGGAGTAACATAATCAGGGACCAGTAGTTCCGTATAACCCCAATCTCCGTGATGGGGGATCCCATCTTTTGTCGCCCTTCTTACATAGCTGCTTGCGAAAGCTTTCGTTGCAGGAGACTCACGTGACTTCGGACGATTCTCGGCCGTCCGGGTAGAAGTCATTTGGTTTGGGACGTTGACGGTTCCCTATGGGCTTCTTTGGATGCCTGAAGATGAGCGCGACTCGATTAACCTCCCCTCCCTCCAGGGTGGAGCCAAAATCTGTTGGAAGTCATTGCTTGCAACCCCAGAATTTGTTGCCAGTCTCATGTAACATAGAGCGGCAAAATATCGGGGATCCAAAGCTGTTAAAAGCCCGATAACTGAAACAATGAATTTGATAAGCAGATCTTTTGTTTTTTGGAGGTCATGGTCTACGTTATCCTAGCGTCGTCTTACACTGACGAGATCTACACTCTGGTTTTCGACCCTGCTACTGCTACCTTATCAGTGGCCTCGTCGCTTACCGTTGGACACCACCCATCGTGGATCACGTTTCATCCGGAAGACCGCTCTATCATCTTTACGGGTCTTGAACAAGCAGATGGCAAGATTTTTGCGCTTATGTACGACGATGCAGGGAAAGGAAAAGCTGTAGCCGAAACGTCTAGCGGAGGCGCCGATCCATGTTCCCTCTTTGCTACGAAGAGTCATCTGTATATCGCTAACGTACGTGAATTAACATTGTACTTCGAAAAAAAAAGAAATGAATTTTCACAATTCTAGTAACTCGTTCACCTTATTGACACAAAAATTATTCTTCCTTGTTGGTCTGTGTATTGTAGTATTCCTCGGGTGTTTTGGCTCAGGTCCCCATATCCGCCAAGGCGCCATATCTTTTTGCATCGTCACTCCTGAAAACAATCGAATTGAAGGGGAGTGGCCCAAACACTTCGAGGCAGGAAGGATCGCACCCTCATCAGGTTTTATTCCATGAAGAGCACGGGGAGATGTTAGTCCCGGACCTGGGCGCGGATGTGGTAAGGAGGTTCAAGTTGAATGATGATGGCTGGTTGTCCTATCAAGGCCACATCCAATATGCCTTAGGCGGTGGTCCTCGTCATTTAGCTCTCCACGGTATGTTCAACCCTCCCTCCAACCTTTGGTGCCAAAAGGCTAAGCGTGTACTGGCAGATGGATATCTCTACACACTTCTCGAATTAAACAACACACTCGTGAAACATAAGTTACCGGCCCCTCCTGGTCTTCCTACGTTAATCAAATCAACGAACACACTGACCAATCCACCCAAACTCCCTACTGATATGCTCGCTGCAGAAGTCCTCATACCTCCTTCTAATCCCTCATACCCTACTCCATACCTCTATCTCTCCAATCGAAACGACCCCTCAACAGAGGGTGACGTTATCTCGATCTTCTCTATATCTGGTCCGGAGACTCTAGAGCTCGTAAAGGAAGTGAGGTCCGGGTTGCAGCATCTTCGGGGGATGGCGTTTGGCGGGCCGGATGATAGGTGGCTGGTTGCTGGTGGGGTGAATGGTGGAGGTGTGAGGGTATTCGAACGGACTGAGGGAGGGAGAAATTTGAAAGCTATCGCTGAAGACGTTCATGTCAGAGCTCCAACTGGGTTCCTATGGAAATGAAAAGACCTCGTTGCGTTTCGCTCCGCTTTCGACGACTTTGAACGAACCATCGATTAAGGGGTAATATGAACCATTATCTTTGGCAGGATTTTGTATATTCTCAGGTCTAATTTCAATTCATTTTTTGTCTCTTTCGTCACGATCGCGGATGACTTCGATACGATTTTTGTCTATCCTGACTACTGTGCACATGTACTCGTGCGTGTCGCGCTTGGAAAGAATCGGGTGACCTATCGTGGTAAACCCATTGAAGCTTAGTGACTTCTCTTTGGGCATCTTACCCCATCATCCCGCTATCATGACTATCACAAACAAAAAAGACCTTGATGCACTCATCCAAGTGCACCTGTTACCTCGATTCCCCGCGTTTGACCTTTCAGAAGAGATAGATTCTGACAGGGTTGCGTTCATACGCCTTCGTCAATCAAATAACACTCGCCTTTTCTCGAACTGGCTATCTACTCCCAGAGATGCTAAATTAACACCCGTTAGCGTCCCACCCAAGTATGTGTGTACATAAAAAAAATTCGATCAACTAACCCAATATCGCATAGGCTCATCACATTGATACCATACTTCTCGTGAAAGATACGCGAGTCTATCTGGGCAAACCCCAAGTTGAAAAAAAAAAAAAAAAAATTGACGCATCAGCATGTGACCGCGACTACAAAAAGACTTGAACGTTATTCAAAGCCTCCAAGCGCACTGGTTGTCTTGATACTTCAAAAACGCTGGTCGTTTCCACATAAAGAAGAGTTAGTAACTGACAAGATTGCGTTTTTCTACTGACTGCCCCTATATAGCATTTCGATTCGACATGTTACTCATAAATCTCTCGTTCCCACAAGCCCTCGTCATCATGACGCTCGCATTTTCTGGAAGTTCACAAGGACGACCTACTAATCACAGAGCCATCGCCGGCCTAACTAGCCAATCACCTAATACCCTACCCATTAGCCAGAGCAATAAGCAAACTCTGCATGTCGATAGTATGTGCTGAGAATGAAAGCTTTCTGTCGTATGTACTGACCCATGGCCTGGCAGATCCAATCGAGGAGTTGGACAAATCGCTTTTTCACTTGAGATGGAACAAAGCAGACTTTACTTTCCTTCCGTTACCAAAACCAAATCGTCTATCGTGGAGATGCGACGTAGCCGGTAATGCAGATTTTCACACCTACCAATATGTCACTCTGAAACCACAGTGTAGTCCGCGGCATTGACAAGAACGGGCTTCCTAAGTTTTATTTGGGTTCTGCGGTTGGGTCAGCGCAGGGAGAAGCACAAAAAGCCGCATCACAAGTTGTTCTCACCAAGATAAAAAATGAGCTAGGCTCAGACTATCCAATGAAAGTACCAGACGATGAAAGTGGTCAACAAATTCAGGGCGAAGGGAGTATGTACTGCGAATGAGACCTTTCCATTGTTATGTACTAACAGAGTGGCCTGCCAGGTTTAACCAAGGAACTAGAATCTTTGATCAGGAAGAATGGGTGGAATTGTAGGTGGCCTTGTAAGATCATAGCACAAGGCACACCTCCAACGTGGCAGTAATGCAATTCTTTTTCACACCTACCAATATGCCACTCTGAAACCACAATGCAGTCGACGGTAAAAACGAGGACGGGGTTCCTGAGACTTATTCGGGGTCTGGGGTTGGGCCAGACAAGAAAGTAGCACGTATAAATGCATCAGAAGCTGTTCTCGCCAAAATTAAAAAACCTCTTGGCCATTAAATATGCATTGTTTCAAATGCGTTATCGTGTTATGTACTTTATCATAAAATAAGTATAACTTACTTGCTAGATCGTAGTCATCACCCAACGATGCCCTCATTCCTGAGCTTCGACACCGCATCAACAGAAAGCCCTA
>JABCKK010007995.1:0-13815 GCA_018221785.1 Calocybe gangraenosa
TTACTTTGTCATCATTCTAATCTGCTGAGAACATGGATCGAGATTGCCGAAGAACATTCCACTTTCATGTGCTCCGCTGTGGCAAATTCGCGGAGCAAAAGGATTATAAAGGCCTAGTCGAGGTACACCATTTAGCTTTTACCTAGTGCTAAATCAGAGCCGAGTAAGAGGTATCATGACGCCAGAAGACTCAGAGAAGCTGGATATACCCCTGGTGTTGACACAGCAGCACTGATGAAACAGGGGATCGGAAAGTATGGCTCGCCAGAAAGGAAAGGGGGAATTGGTAACCCATGTTCGAGCTGTGCGTACGAGCTGTTCCACGTTCCAGATAGCCTCTACAAAAATAGAGATATACATGACAGGTAAGGTGCAAAGGTTATATATGGAGAACAGCCGTCGCCTAGCTGATCGGCGTCATCGCATATTTAGACGAGTATGGAATGCTGCTGACGACGAACCTTATCAGAGTTCGAGTTCGAGTTGGATATATTGCCATGGTTGGGTCAATGACTCAACAAACCACAGCACTGATCGTCAGAGTACGGAGCCTAACAATGCATATCAGTCAAAGTTAATTTATCTAATTTCAGCTACCTCCAAAAGCGCAGATATAATACTCTCTCTAAATGTCGGGGCGAGATCCACGATCAACTGTGGATTGTCTGTATTATGATAAGCTTTAAATGGTCACAATACACAATTGATAACCCACCTACAGCTCGCAGTGGGTGAATCCAGAAAGGAGGTCCGATAGCTTGCAGAAATATTCTACTTACTTGAGATTTTAAGAGAGAAACTGTGACCTGTAATACTTCTTGGACGAGCGTCCTTTATTTGGAATTGATCAGCAGTAACATCCAACCACAATGCTATGTGGTTCTCGAGGTGGTGTGATGTTTGGAGGGGCTGGATATAATCCATCTTGGATCATTGAATGAAAACGCCGGAGTTGTAGTGCGTTCCACAAGTCAGTTTAAAGTCATTCCCGGTCATCCCAGTCATGTAATATGCACCCAAAAAAAGGGTGGGAACCATAGATGTGTGGAATAAATATGGTTAGCTCAGTAGCTGGGAAAATCGTCTTTTATATGTTGCAAGTACGGGCAGTTCTCGGCAAGATGCTTTGGGTGGTGAAACGACGGAGTTGAAATCAGTGTGAGGACAGGTTCGAGCAATGGAACTTCGGCTTACGGGTGATTATGAAGCTTGATAACTCTAGTAGCGTGGAGAATGAGCCCATGATAATGTCAGAAATGTTGCAAATCGATGCGGTGCTCGCCGTTCGTTCGTGGTGGACTTGAGTAAATTTCTGAAATTCTGAAGTGATGCCTCCTCACCCTAAACACAACCTCGATGTTCCAGACATCGGGTCATTAGATATACAATCCAGGTGTCCGGCCAAAACAGCCCCAGCATCAATGCATGGAGTTGATTTATTACTAGTGTCACTAGGCTGGTTCAATTCAGCACGATGGAATTATTTTATGCTTTGCCTTTGTTTCTTTTCAATGTCTTTGGCATCCCTTCCATTCCATTCCAGCGGCACTGGTTACACTGTAGCCGAAAATGATAAACGTAGGTAAAATCCGTCTATATGGAGCTTTGGATTCTATGTATTTGACAAAAAAAACAGGCCTGATAAAAAAGAGATAGCGCTACTGTACCCTGGAGCTCAAAAAGCCGATATGACATCTTCCAGACTTGTATCAAATCACACCTACGCACCTCGTCAACTAGTTGTTGTATTATCCGACCGAGAACGCAGCCATCTATATAGGTCTATACCATGTAGGTCATTGTAGAATGGTTGGGGTGGACCCGGACAGGTGTGAGTCGTACTGCTGTCAATAGAGCCTAATCAGTTTTCGACACACACCAGTTCTGCTAGTTTCGAGCCCTGATTTTGCTTCGATGGGGGCATCCGTACTTGAAGCGTCATATGTTATATACGCCGGTGATCGTTGTACAACCCGGCTCGCTTGAGCTAGAGCAATAACGCATCCGCCTTTAAATTAAAAAGCCTCTGCCAAGATCAGATGAGGATAATCTAGGACAAAGAACTCCTCCCAGTTGCCAAAATCAGCCCGCTGTGAGAGTTGTAGTGACAAAATTTGTGATAAAAGCAAAAAAGCAAACAGATGTGATGGATTCAAAGCAACCAGAGGAGGCGCGAGGCAGGGTCGAGGGTACCGAATTTCTTGTGTCGTGATGGAGGATACCTCGTTAAATGTGCCATGTAACAGATTGGCCAAGAATGAAGAGGTAGAAAGACTCGTTGGGGACGGGCCTTATTCAAAGCTTATCCGCGACTTCGGTGTTGGATGGACGAGTACTATTTTGGTGGGCGAATGAGGCTGGTAACAAGGCCCTAGTCGATAATGAGTAAACTTGTAGTTGTTGCCAGGGATAGGGGGCACGGTGCAGTTAATCTGTGTTTAGGCCGAGTCTAAGTCTGTTAAGACCAAACATCGCTGCCTGAAGCTGCTCACCGCTCAGTATGACTTGGAGCATGTTTTACTTGTATGAGAGTCTTTCTACTTCTAAATTCTCAACAACGCGATTTGTAGATGTCACCGTCACCTTTAGACTAGCCGCATAAAGTCATAGGAATTACGTGAGCAAGTGAATGTAATCTTTTGAAACGTGTCTGGGTGTACATAGTAGGATATCGACGTGGTGGGTTCCCCGGATCGTGATATGTCGCTGGTTGGTGATGGCGAACTCCTAACGTCATCGTGTTTACCAGAATAGAGATCCCGGATATTCGGAAAACCATCTTCATCGTTGTCGCAATCATCGAACTGGAGACTCATAAAACGGGTATTTGCTATCGGTGGTTCATTTTGACCAACCAGGTGGTGTCCCGATGACCGTTACTATCAAAAGATGTCGGCGCTGCTTTCCCCTTCATCGTTGTGAAGCAGTCTGAAACGGTCCGATTTTGGCATGTGACGTGTGAGGCAGCAGAGCGGTAGTAGGAAGATGTCAGATACGTTGGAGCACTTGATCACTTGCTTGTATCGTGATAAAGCGCAGACGACATGTCACCGCAATAACCTTCAGTCGGTCAATGATTTTATTATTGCTACTCTACTAACCTGCAGGAGCAGGCACTGGAAAAGAAGGGTTACGGCGTTTAGAAAATTCGTCGGCGCCTCTGTTTTTCCGACATAACCGAAAAAGAGCACCGTTTCGAACAAATCTAAGGTTCTATCGCGTCTGTCCTCTGATATTATCATTAGTCACTATCTGTTTGGAAGAAGAACAAATTTATCTGATCTGACAGATTGACGCCCTACCCCACAGGGCAATCAACAATGAGTTTTCCTCGCGTCGACACCTTGCGGGCTCTCCTACACCTCGTCCCCCAGAGAGAAGGGCTTGTGTAACGCGTAAAGATGAATGGCAGCACTCCACGTATGTGCTCCATAGCTATACTTATCATTCTAACAATAACGGTTTTGGCGGTACTCAAGGCGATACAGGAGATGATGACATGGAAGTGATAGACCCTCATGATCCTCGTGCTGTCGCCAAGTCTTTCGAGAGCTTCCAACTGTACGTTGACTTCCAGCTTTCCGAGCTGTTCCCATTCTCAAGGAATCTATATCCAGGCAGGTTCAGGAACTCATCCAAGAGGTGAGCCCTCTCTATAGACTGGGTCTGGCAAACAAATTCATGGATGTATCTAGCTGGAATCTTTCTCGAAAGAATGCAGTCATTTACGGTGGTCTTACGCCCTTGTTCGATCGGATCATGAACTCCGAGACGAACTTCAAAAGTTCTTGTCAAAAATTCAAGAGAATGCTGGACTCCTTGCTCCCAAAATACTGAGCCCAAGCCAAGAATCCACCCGCAAAGGCGCCAACCTTCAATACTCGTCGCTTTGGTTTGAGAAATTGGCAGGCAGTTTTGATGAGTTTCGTGAGCACCTCCAAGAATTTAGCGAGTACACGGTGCGTGTTCAATTTCCCGCTCTTTGTTTTGAATCATAGTTTACCATGGTCTTTTGTCAGAATGAAATTCCGAAGGTCACCAAGCTGTTAAAATATCTGGCGGAGAACTTGAAGGTGTGTCCAAGCCATGATCTAAGTGATCCGGCTGAGTCATCAATTACTTACAGTATCGAGCGGTCTCCTTAACAATGCACAAAGGTTACTAGTCTTTCTTCTTAGTATGGCAACTGTCTAACAGTATGTTCCAGGCAGTATCGATTCATTCTATATGCGGTATTATGTTCATGAGCTAGCTGGCGAGATGGAACAAGACCTTGGCCAAATTACAAGGTCTCTCCGACTGTTCACTACATATGGTACGGGTAATAAGCCATTTCAATATCCACCTGGTTCATAATTATGATGTTTGCAGGAATGCCTGGACTTCAATATGAACAAAAGAGTGACATTGAAGGCGTATTAAATGTTCCAGCGGTGGCCACTTTCTTTTCAGCAGTAACCGCGACGCTACTTCAAGTATCTTACAGCCAAAACCCGCGGACAACTAAAATAGACATCGTTAATAGTTTCTGGTTTTGTTCATTGGTCCTGAGCATCGGCTCTACGTTGAACAGCTTGCTGGCAATAGCTTGGAAGCGGAGTATCTTGTGAGCCTTGCCCAACATTTTCGAAGCCGCCGACTGATACTTCCAAAATAGTGGCTCACAGAGGCGGCGTATCTTACCATGGGCAACGGTTTGGATCCGAGCCTCCGTTCCCATATTTCTGGCGGTATCTATCGCATGCTTCTCCGCTGGGCTTGTGCTTTTCACTTTTGCCTCCGACCAGGTAAATCACTGATGATCGTCAAGACAGCATACGTCTGACTACTTTAATCTATAGGCCATTTTTACCTCCGTGGTGACGATAGTCTCAACTGCTGTAGCCTCATTGGGCCTTGCAACGGTGTTATTCATTCTCGCATATGAGTATTGCGTGATGCCATTATTTGACCACATATCCAAGCCGAAAGAGATTGAGCAGCCTGAGGATGATAATGCGTTGCAGAGGTTCCAATCACGAAATTCGGCGTCATCATATTCATCCTCACCCTCCACTATTATCACTCGATCGGGACTATTAAACAAAATCCGAGTACTTATTACCTCGTTCTCTTCCCCATCGGCACCCGCACCCGATCAAGAGCAAGTGATTGGCGAAGATATAGCTGACGATGCGAAAGTACCGCCGTATCTACAGCCCCCGGATCCGGACGTTGCCTGGGCTCGGGTTGTCGGGCGAGTTTCGTCTATGATGCCCGTTACAAAACGGTTATGGGAAGTTGGGGTGCAGAGCGCCCCGCGGATGGCGGTTGAACATCTGACAATACCGATATACCGACCACAAAGACGTTTCGACAACCCGCCTCTGACACCGTCGATACGAGAATCGGCCTTTCGTACTATTCACTTACCATACGGTGCTCTGCAAGATCTAGAGTACTCGCCGAACAAGCATTTCCTAGCGGTATGACATCGGACCACTTTGTTCCAGCTATCCATTGAACAGTCAAACTCAGAATTGTAGGCTCCTTTGCACCGTCAAACGGCCCAATATCATTGAAGCTGCTGCCTGGTACAAAAAACCAGGCGAAAGGGACTTGTGCTTCCTCTCCGTCGAGAAAAACACTGTTTTCCGATTTGTAAGATCTCCTCCTCGACTATGAGTAACTGGCTGACTGTATCAATCAGTCTATGGAAGGACATGTCTGTATATATCAGATCTAGGTTCATGGTTTTACTTATGTGTCGCTCAAGGTACAAAATAAGTATCAGTTCGAAGACCTTTCATTGAGAACGATCTCCGTGGTCCCAAAAACGAACCTGCTTCTTGTTGTAGGCAAAGTCATGTTGCGAAGCGGACGCTTACCCATTCATGGCAAAGCCGAGAGGCAGCTCATACGTGAGTCGTCCCTTGTTTATTTTTTCACGCTACTTTCATCCCTAATACATTGATTTAATCACATTTAGTTTACGATATGAAGGCGGGCGGTTATAGTAGTTGCCAGCCAATTCTAGATGATGTGCACCATATTACCCCAGCCACCCACCTTCTAGTGAGCCGCTACGGTTTCGACGTGCTGCTTGGTCATCGAACTGCGGTAAGGTTTTGTTGCTTTGGCCCTTTCTTTTTGGAAATATCTGACGCATCAGATAGGCCCCTCCACGATTCTGGACGCTAGAACCAAGCCTGCGAGGCCCTCACCAGCTGAAAGCTAGCACCGTGTATCTACAGGGCACCGACCTTTGTGGTTTCACTTGTCTGGCTGGAAAGAAAGAGGAGCTAATCCTGTGCGCTGATCTCAGTAAGCACCGACCTAATCAGGACGGCCAAGACTTGGCTGACCAGCTCTTGACATAGACGGTAACATACGGATATGGGATCGTGAATCAGGACAGCCCATGGGACAGGTGGAAGCCCAGGTCGCCGATACGTACTCACGTAACATAGCAGTGGGTCCAATGGACATTGGTGGGCGAATTTCATTTGCAACGGCAGGGTCTAACGAGCTCAGCCTCTGGTGGTTTAACCCACCACTATGGAGTCCACCAACACCTCGGGCGCCTTGATGACTGTTTCCATGCACCCTTGTGCATTTGTGACTGGTGCAATACATTCGTGGACAGATGCACTTGCCTATGCCGATACTTAGACAGATCATATGCATAGTTTACTAATTTGATTTGGTGGAATCTTTTTAATTTGAGTATTCAGGAAAGTAGTTGGCGTACGGTGTTGGTACGGTGCTGCTTCCTGATATTCTGGTGCAGGCTTGTTATCGTTATGCTGCTTACACAATGCTCGATTCCCAGGCTCTGGAACTGACGCGGACACCAACTGACAAACCGAGTCTTCGTTTCGTTCTACTCCTCGTTGGAACGTCGGACTACAACTAAACAGCCATGGGCTTTTCTTTCGATCTAGGTACACCTATAAATACTGCCCTTCTCGTGTACATTTTGTACTCCGTGCACCGCATCATCTTCCCTAGTATCTCGAAGCCAACACGGATCCCACACGAGTTTAAATCAGGGTACTCATGGATGCCAAAGACACACCCTCCAACGGTTCTCTTCAAAACTTTTACTCCCAAGACATTAGAGCCATTCAGTGGCAAGGATGGTGGCAGGATTCTACTCGCTATCAATGGAACTGTGTTCGACGTAACAGCGGGAAGGAACTTTTATGGTCCTAGTAAGCATCTTGTGTCTACTCAAGCGTTTAGTCTAACCGAAACACTCAGATGGCATGTATGGTAATTTTGCGGGGAGAGATGCTTCGCGGGGCATGGCGAAGCAATCGTTCGACCTAGGTACGCATCGTAGTTCATCTACAACGCAATTTTTTAAACAACCTCCTCGTAGATATGCTCACCCCTGTCGACCAACCGTTGGACAAGCTAGAAGATTTGAAACCGGAAGAGATGTATGTTCTCATGTTGTGACTTCAGGTTTGGGATGCTAATTCGGGTCTTTTAGTGATAATATGAAAGGTCTGGCAGGCTTTCGATCTAGCCACACGCTATGCTTAACTTTCTTCCAGGCTGGATTGAACATTTCTCGAACAAGTACATCGTTTGTGGAAAACTCGTTAACAATGATGCTCTATAAAATGTGTAGTTCGTCATCAACATTCTCCTCAGTTCCATTTTGTAATTCCTCTGAAACTGCTGGTCCATTGTCATCCGTGCTGGTAGCTTGGTTAGGTTTATCCCTCCGTTTACCTCGTCTATGCGTTTTTCGAAGCCACAGCAGGAAGAAATGCACGTCCTGAGGCATTATTCCCGATAAAAGCATGAATGACATTCCATGACTTGCAAACCTTACCTTGGCAATTCTTTCTTGTGTTCTTCTCTTTCCGCATATCCTTGAGATCACACCCCCAAGGTCTTCACATATCACTATCCTCCATTCCAACTGACCTCCTCCAAGCTCTCGAATCCATTCTGCTTGCACCCTGCGCGCTCTCACCCCACGTTCCTCTAGCTCAGCCATATAAGTTGATGATGACAGATCGACAGGTATGGAAACCATGATCCTGTGAAGACAATATACTCTATGAGTGCCTTCTCGTCTCCTTGGAAGCTAATTACATGCCCAGTACGCCTCTGCGAATGCTGGTCATCCAGATGAATCACGTGGTATTCTGTGAATACCCTTGGAGAAAACGGTGGAGCACAAGTAAAGTATATAGTCCATACGGATGCGAACTCCGTGAGGTACCTTATCCGGGTCACCTCCTTGACATTCGGTTTGAACCTATGACAGGTATGTGAGCCGGCGACGGCGATCAACCTGATTTCACTCACCTCTTCTCATTTTCCAGCTTGTTCTTGCCCAGCTTGTCCCAAAGCTCATCAAATGTAATCTGATCATTCCGGAAGTGGCTGAATCGACAGACCCACGTTCTTGAGTCGTTAAGGAACGCAGAGGTTTCGGCGTCGGGGAACCTTTTTTCACTTCTCCATCTTGTAGAAGCTTCAAGGAGAGACTGCCCATCTTTAATGAGGACCTCAGTTGAGGGAAGCTCTATGCCTGAGCTTATCGCATGGGAAAGTACAGAGTCAAACACAACGCACTCGAAAGCGGGACTTGGTGCAAGGACAACAACTTGGGTATAGCTATAGGCGCCTCTTGAGCCATTGGCCAATAAATCTAAAGGAAGTTAGATACTTCACCCGATACACGTTTGTGTCTACTTATAATCACAGTATCCCAACAGCAATACGTCACGAGAAGATTGCGACCGTAGCTGCCGTCTGCCGACAACAATTTACGCTTGGTCATCAGTCCGTTAATATTGATCGACGTTTTGTGGGTTCATTGTGTGAACTTGACCCCTGATGGAGTACACAGCTGTCTACCATCATCATCCACCTATTTCAGCCTCATTGCGGATGAGACAGGCCACTTGTAGGCCACCACTGCCTGTAGTGATAGTCCAACAGAAATAAAGGTACGGCCATGTATGGTAGCTATGATTCCAGCGAAAACGTATCAATATAGTTTGGTATAGGAATTGCTCGCGCTTGTGACAAACTTAGGTTGGCACCTTGCGAGGAGTGGCCATCGGATAACACAAGGTACACTTTGCGCATTTTGATCAAGCCAATCTAGATGGAATCAGCTCTCCTAGATGCCCCCTCTACTTCACCTTTCGAATATCCAAACCTATGGGCTGGACGAGACGCGTCTACTACAATTAAACACGCGCTGGCAAGAGCTTGTGGCGTCACTTCCCATATTTGTCATGAATGACCCTCGTTTTTTAGAGCTTTCATATTCAAAACATCGCATTTCGTTGGTAGGACACCTCGGAGTTGCAATTCTATGCCTGTCAATGCGATTCACATAGTCCGGCACTACTAGAACGTGTGAACCCATCAATATATATCTCCCGAGCCACCTCTTATAGTTTTGACACACGGTCAACTAATGTTCGCTCTGCACAACCGACTGGGGAGGAGACACCCCTGCAGCGATTAATGCGACATTGGATAAACGAACGGAACTGTCCGGATATCCTCCCGGCTCAAGAGGATCTCCTAATGACGGTACTTGATCATATTCGGCGTCAGGTGAGCCGCATCTACTCTTCACTTGTAGAGGGGGCGTCAAGCTATTTGAGTAAGTCACAAACAGTCCAGCTACTTCGCGAAGACGCCGCAACATCCGAGGATGAGCATGTCCGAATCATGCTTGCACAGACAGAAATGGAACGGGTCAAATTTATCGTGCGATCTTATCTACGCACTCGGCATTTCAAGGTGATTATCTTCAAAAGCTGAGGATCCATTCAGGATATACGTTTTCAGTTAATCATACCAGACCATATATTTTTAGATTGACAGATACGCACGATATATCACCATGAACGCCGAAGTGCAGACTAGACTAACTGCGGGAGAACGGGACCATGCCAGTCGGTGAACATTTTTTACGCACTTGAAATAACTACCCACCTCTAAGTCTTCAGTTATGCTAATATTCTAGATCGCCACCTGAATAGATGCGTTTTACAGAGCCTACCCCCGGCTCAAGCCCATCTGGACGATACCGCAGCCTTTGTCCCAACTATGGGTAAGCGAAGAGCGCGCGCTTCCTTGTCAGCGTAGCTCACGAAACAATCTTAAAAGTCACTCAGCCAGACAAGACGCGTCCGGTTTTCGCCCACGCTCTGCGAGATTGTCCGCCCGTCCGTCTTCCAGAGTAAGTCACAAATTTAACAGAATACACCGATCTCACCATGGTATCTATCTCGTGATAGTGGAACGGCGCTAGAAATGAAAAAGGGCCACATCTCATTAGTGCCATATGACGCCATGGAACAACTAGTCGCACGCGAGGAAGTAGAGCTTGTGTGATTGACTCGTCGCAGGTCCACAGTACAAAGTCATTACCGAGCAGGTCTAAATGATCGTTCTTTGAATTGATTATCCGTACATACTATACATCACATGTTAGTAGTTAGTACAACTGCAAAACCCCTGGAAGCCCGTCAGTGTTGCATGAATTGTGGTCCCCCGTAACCGTCATCATCGCTGCTAGGACTCTGTGGTCGATAATTTGATACAACTTGCCTACTTCGCATACCGTCCTCTTCGTCTTCTTGTAGATGGTCATGTTCATGCTCTGACTTTACACCATCCCCTTCTCCCGCACCATCTCCTTCCCCTTCGCCCTCGGCCTCACCCTTCTTCTTTCTTCGCTTCTTGGGAGCTTCGCCATTCCCTACTGCTTTCTTCCCCTTACCCCTTTTTTTCTTCGCACCTTCCATATTTTCACTCTCCAAATCGATTGTACCACCTGCTGACGGGTCTGGCACGGCTTCAACGATCTCTTTGAGAAAGTCGAGCATTTCAGTGGTTTCGACGGCATGTTTTCTGACGAGTGGGGGATCATAAGAAAAAACTACACTTCAATCTTGTTCAAAAAGATGAGGACACACAGATGGTATGCTTCCACTTTCTTTGAGCCTCTTGAGCTCGTTACTTTATTGCTTTCCTCAATTATGAGGCCAAGAAAAAGTTCCAGGGCTTTTGCTACAAGTTCCCATATAACAAATCAAAAATAAAGGTATTTCGCTAGAAATGAAACCATACATATCACGATTGGGGTAGCTTGAGCAACCTTCCCCACCTCTTCATCCTTCTGCATTATCTTCTTGATACGCGCCTGGGCGGGGCAGTCATAAACGTGTATGTACGGCTTTGAATACAGTCGGGTTTGTATAGACATACCACAGGAAACTTTGTCTGTTTGTTTTTTGTCTTCATCCTATAGACGACTCAGAGGGAGGGGAAGGGATGAACAACAAAGTAAACCAAATGGGGTTGGGTGGTCGTCCAACTTCCAATTTGGGAGACACGATCAATCACACGTGACAGCTTTTAGGGAAGGGGCGTCCGTTAAGCCTTCCTCCCCGACGAAGTAAATTTCGAGGTGAAGTCAGCGTTACTGGAAAATCTGGGGTTAGATGATTGTACCTTGTATCTGAAATGATGGTCCGAATAGTGAAGGCAATTTCAATCACCACCGTTAGGATCTTTAAGATGTCAACAAAGTTTGACACTCTGATTGATATGCATGCAGTAGATTTATATGTTTTGTCAAAACCTCTACTTGTTACATGATTTACAAACTTCCCCCAACAAAATGTACACCCACAATCCCGAACCAAACGTCAAATCCTTAGAAGATGCCAACATTGTTTCTCGAGCTCCGGTTGGTTTCACATCACGTCTACAAATCAGCGAACCGTACGTCGTACGTCTGAAACGATTAGGGGGGACATGCACACAAATGAACACATGATCATTGTTCTCTCGGAGGAAGTGTCGATTTTTCAAGGGTGAAGCTTTAAAATACATACAGTTGTGGGAGGTATTCCGCAGCGGCCCAGCCGACGTCCGGAGTGGATAACAATATATGGTTAAATGAATGTGAGTACGTGTTTTATGGGACAGTTTAAGGGTATAATGGATATGGATGTGCAATGCGCAACACAACCTCGAATCAGACCGGCGGTGCAAGCCGACGTTCTCTGCAATTTCAGGGTTAGTACATCGATATCGTCAAGCGAGGGGCTGGTCAAAATTCTTTACCCGTTGGCGTTTCCTAAAAGTTCTTCAAACCTATCCCTCAGCTTGTAAAGGGTTGCATCAAACTCGTTACCCGTGGCATGCCCGTGATCCATTTGAAAGGCTTCACATTCTCGAATGAATTGTTCCAGATCCTTCACACGTGTTATGGACAGCTCAGGTTCGTTTGAACCACGGGCACGAGCCATGTAGGAGGCCACAAGTGTAGCAAGGCCACCTGAAATTGTTACGCTACATGAGGTCGACTGGGTCCGAATACGTCTTGAAGCTCACCAAGAATGACTGGAGCTACTGAAGCCTGGATTCACATTCATCAGAAGGATAATTTCTCCAAATAAATGAAACAGATACCTGTTGACCCGCCGTAGCAGCGGAAAGTCCCGTTGTTAAAGCTGAAAGTAATACTTGCAAACCAATGGCAGTGTTCAAGGCAAAACCCGTCATCTTCGCCTTCCAGGCATACTTATCTCTTTCGCTAATAGCAGTCAATAGAGTGGGCTGTAGACGCTCCCCGATTGTTTTTTCTCGGGAAGCCTAGTCGCGGTGAGCTCCATAATTTCCCCCGATACCAGGGTCGCACGGAACACACCTTTTCATCCAAGGGCACAAGATAATCGATACCAGATCGTGGTCCCGGGGACGTGGGGATGAGATCAACCCTTGTCCTACTTCGGCGTGTGCGTATGTCTTGAGGTAGAGGTGGCAGCGGAGGTAGAGGAGGTGCACCGTTATTACGATCCATATCTTCAAACTGTGGCCTTTCAGCAGATATTCTGGTTCTTGGTGCATAATTTTGTGGGATAGGCGTGGGCTGAGTTCCATTCCTTCCACCCGATACTGAGGCCGGCGGTTTATGATAAGGTCCATACACAGATGAACCATGCCCCATGTCAGGTCCACTTGTTGTGATAGGGTGCAAGGGCGTTGATGAGGAACCCGCCTGATTGCGAGTAGCTGACCCTTGAGTGTAAGGCTCATATCCACTCGCTGATACAGGGTGCAGAGGCGCTGGTGATGGACCAGAGTGATCGCGAGTAGCTGTACCTTGAGCGTAAGGTTCATACTCACCAGCTAACGTGGTTTGCAAAGGCGCTGTCGGTGGACCGGGCTCATTGAGAGTAGCTGACCCTTGAGTGTGAGGCTCACGTCCAATTGTTGACGTAGGGTGGGGGGGCACTGGTGATGGACCAGCCTGATTGCGAGTAGCTGAACCTTGCGGGTGAGGGTCAACTGTACCACCCATAGCTGGGGGAGCGGGGGGTCGGTGCAATGGTTCCCGAGTAGCATCCTGATCATCTTCGGTACCCAAAGCATGGCTCGGATGGGGTCTCTGAGTCTCTGGATGAGTTGAGCTTGACCCCTGGGCGGGCGGATCAACGATAGGCATCGCTCCTACTGTTGCCGGAGGTGCTGGGCTTGGGGGATTGTTTGGCTGGCGATCTGGGTTCATGATGTGGATAGAAGCTGGAAGGACGGGCGGAAGGGGTGTTAAAAGATGCTGAACAGATTTGCCACGCTTCCAAGGCGCTTATGCTGCTTGGGCATGACTGAGAATGTTGAACAGGCTACATGGAGTCAAAATATGGGAAAGCCTCCTTGACTTCTAGATTGAGCGTGATTGCCATGTTTGCTGAGACGTTATTCGGCTTGATACCTAAAAGTTTGCTATCTATGTACATGTCAGGTGTGAAAAGCCCACGGTTAGCAATTAATTTC
>JABCKK010007995.1:14201-26373 GCA_018221785.1 Calocybe gangraenosa
TAGGTCACATATGTATGTTGCGATCTGAGTTGAAAAGGTACTAGTTGATGTGAGATCGAATGAGCCTAGTATATTACTCTGGGTCGAGTTGGTCAGTGTGGTCGATACGCCTTAAGACAAGTTGTCTGATACTTAGGGGTGTGATGAGTTGACCCCGACTTCAAAGTGCTGCTGCCGTTATGGCCTATTGTTCTTCTTCGGATTAGAAGTTCATGAGGAAATCAAATACCACTATGCCGGCGACGTAGTTAGGGGCGTTGACGTTAGAAGGTGTTCAGCGTAGGCGCCGCTAACCCGTCGGCGACTCGGGGATCTTCGTCCAATGAGGTGGATTATAGAGATCACGAGACCAATGATTAATGGTATTAGTAATAATAAATTTCTAGTATCCCGACTCGGGAGACTTTGGTGCCTACGACATGGTCTTCCGCGCTCTTCGAATCATCACAAGCCAGATGACTTACCGCTCATGCGGTTTGCTTGCCCAACCCCTCAGTCAACATCAAATGGCGATAGTTTAAATGCTAACCGCATCAATATGACAGTCATCAATTTTACGGGCTTGATTTCACCTAAAAGTCATGGCTGCAAAACCATTTTGTGATGGGCCTTTCTGATCAACACAGGAGTGCAACTACAAGAACAACCTTTTGCCGGGGTCACCTATGTAGCTTTTTTTGCCTTTTACGCCAACTCCGACTCGGTCTGTTTCGCTATGGATTCCTTGTCATCAAATGAGAAGTCTGATTGAAATTTATGGGGCTTCACCCATACGAACTTTTTGACCAAGCGACGCGATCGGTGCGCGGAAATCATGACCGCCAACATATTTAAAGAGGCTGCTGATCCTTCTCATCTAACCCATCCAACATATTGCGCCCACTCCCACGCCTCTAATGACGACCCATCCGAAAGAGTCTACTGCCCCAGCACAGGAAACCGCCGTCGTGCCTTTCTCCTCTCGATTAAAGGAAGCAAGAGCACTAAGACTAGATGTTTGGTCGATTTTCAAGTTCGTGATATCCCTCGTTTTCTCTAAAAAGCTGAGACTAATAATAATCCATTTTCCAGTGATGTTAATCTACCCCCCGATTGCATCAACCTCAGCCGAGGGTACATGAACTTTTCACCACCTCGATGGGTCACAGAAGCCGCAGAAGAAGCGTTGAAAGACGTTTCTTCGAACCAGTATTCGCACCCGAAAGGGCGGATTCGCCTACGAAAGGCTATCAAGAATTTCTATGAAGAACCGTTGGGTCGACAGCTGGATGCTGAAACTGAGATCCTTGTCACGAGCGGTGCTAACGAAGGCATGCATGACCTCTTTCCTGGCTGACAAACGATGAATTTATCGTACTGTTCAGGTCAATATTCCTTCTTTACGGCATTCTTAGAACAGGGAGACGAAGTCCTCGCATTCGAACCTTTCTTCGATCAGTATTTCCCATCTGTAACATTCAACGGGGGGAAGCCCGTGTACGTTCCATTGCATCCTCCCACAAATTATAATGGAGCATGCTCTGGCAACGATTGGACAGTTGATTTTGACGAATTTCGGTATGTGGCACTGACAACGTCTCAGTAGTTCATTCAGCCCATTAATAATAACCATTCTAGACGCGCTATCACACCACGCACAAAGATAATTCTACTCAACACACCTCATAATCCCGTAGGCAAAGTGTTTTCAAGAGCAGAACTCGAGGTGATTGCTGCTTTGGCGAAAGAGTTTAACCTGCTAGTGATGGCTGACGAAGTGGTGTGTAACAATACCCTTGACTTGCAATTTCTTGGTAATGACTTTCCGTACAGTATAGCTGTCTTGTTTATGACCAGCAAGAGCACATAAGCATCGCGACCCTTCCAGGCATGTGGGAACGTACCGTAACCGTTGGATCGGCTGGAAGTAAGTAGACCGGGCCACAACGGCATCCCCGATCTAATCTCATAAGTGAATCTCGTTAGAGGCTTTTGCCGCCACTGGATGGCGTGTAGGGTGGTTGATTGGGCCTAAGACACTCATTCAGCCTACACTGGCAGCGACAGTGCGGATCGCATACTGTACAAATTCTCCTCTGCAAGAGGCCGTCGCGGCTGGGCTTGAACAAGCGAAGGAACGCAACTTCTTTGCGACCCAGGTCTCGCAGTATGAAGAGAGGCGCGCAATCCTGGCGGATGCCTTTGAGCAACTAGGCATGAGATATACTATACCAGCTGGCAGCTATTTGATATTAGTGGTACGTGGTTTCGCCTTGGACATCTCCATTCTTGATCACACCACAATGGCTGAACCTAACTTGCACAGGATATTTCAGTCGTTGATTTCCCAGAAGACTATCCGTTCCCTGACTCTATTGTAGGTCGAGGTCGAGATTTCAGGTATGGCTTTTTTAGGAGATCCTGTTTTATCTCGAAATTTATGGGTAACCTCCAGAGCTGCCTGGTTCATCGCTCTGGAAATTGGTGTTTCTTCCATTCCAATCAGCGAGGTATCTATCTGCCTGACGCCTATGTCATTTACAAGTGACTAACCCCCCAATTACAGTCTTACTCGGAAGAACATTTCGGCCTGGGAGAGGCGTATACCCGTTTTGCGTTCTGTAAGGATACAGAAACCCTCAAGAAGGCTGGAGAGAGGTTACAAAGTTTGAAGAAATATATAAGATCACCCTAGGCACCTGCAATACAGATTTAACCCTAGTCCATCGACGCAGAACGTGTAAATCCCAATATTAGTCTAGTCCAGGTCTTTGTAATACATTAGGACCTATCATGTATTTTTATGATCGAGCCACTTTAGGGTGAACCCGAGCTGCTGAGCCAATATAAGACGCGACGATGAGGGGCTGTTGTTTGTGGCGTGGCGACATAAGAGAACGGAGTGTCTCTCAAAATCCGCTCATCGACTTGAGAAGGGGAAGGAACTGCGTTGATGTTCGCGGACCCTGTCTAAGTCTGTAGAACATTTAATGGGACAACGAACCAGAGCGTGTGTGGTGACCAAGTTACACCCTAATAATATGATTGCGTGTAAGGAATTGATTTTAGTGCTAAGCGCTAAGCGCTAGATGGTTGTAACATGACATTCACTACAAAGCTTCCTGATATCACTCATATCCAACTAAGTGATACCTCTTTTGAGGCTAATATCAAGTCACCGTACACTGAAACTCTATCCTCAAGCCAGGATGCTGGCAAGGAGGGCCATGCGAATCTTAAGAATGGTGGTTCAACTGCAAGTCCGAAACATGAACTGGAAAACACCTACGAAAAGGCCGTAACGCATCTGTCGGAAATAAACAGCCCGTCTTGAATCGAAATCAACCTCGGGATCAATTTCTGGGGAGGTCTCAGAATCTGGAAAAGCCAAATGATGACCGGAAAAAACTTACCGTTGACTCTAGGCAATGGGTGCATGACGATCATGTCTTCCTTTGCCCTAGACAGGACTGCGTGATCCACTCTGTATGCATCCTTTACTTGCAGCCACTCCGTCTCGTTGGAGAAACGCTCCTTTTGGACGCGTGTAACGTATAGGACGTCGGTGTCAGCTAGCACCTCATCAAGTGACTCACAGATAGTCACGGGAATTCCTGCTTTCCGTGCAGTAGCAACGACGTTGGACGGCATTGACAAGGCAGCAGGGGAGACGAAGTTGAGGCGTACGGAGTATAAGCAAAGTAGAGTTACCAAACTGTGAACTGTGCGTCCGTTTTTTAGATCTCCTAAGAGTGTTATAGTACGCCCATTCACGGTTCCAAGTTCTGAGCGGATTGTATACACATCCAAAAGAGCCTTAAAACAAGTGTTAAAAGAGGTGAGAGTTGATAAGCATGTGCTATACCTGTGTGGGATGCTCTCCAATACCATCACCTGCGTTCACAATTGGTACGGGCGAGAATTTTGCTGCTAGCTGAGCGCTGCCGACTTCCGGATGACGCAGAACTATTGCGTCGCCATAGCACGCCAAAGTTCGGATCGTGTCAGGTAAGCTCTCCCCTTTAAGTACCGAGGACGTGTCCGTGGTGATCTGGACAACCTCGCCACCGCACCTCTTCATGGCAGCATCGAAAGATGAACTTGTCCGGGTTGATGGTTCATAGAAGAGTGTACAGAGTACCTTCCCCTTCAGAACATCGAGCGTGCCGTTACGCTCTACCTGGAGACGCATTTCGTGGGCGAGCGCAAATAGATCATACATGTCCTTCTGAGTGAACTGCTTGACGGACAAAATGTGGCGTCCGTGAAAGGTCGCAATAGGGAGGTGGGTAGCCGACCCTGACATCGCACCAATGGTAGCGTGTACGATGCCTGGTGTGGCCAATGGAATAGTAGCGTGCAGTTCGGAATCTCTGCCGATAGGAGTAGCTGGTCGAGCAACTGTGGAAGTTGTAGGCGCAAGAGCATGACTTATGGCAGAGCCTGAGATATCGCGACCTGGAGACAAAGCAGAAAGTGTACCGTCCAAGAATACTGTGTTTCCGTGGAGGATGACACGGTGAATAGCTCCCGTGACATTCTTCCCTTCTAAAGGCGACCAGCCTTGAGACCATTTTGTAAAGGGTGCTCTACGTCCGACTACGACCTCAACACTGGTGTGCGCCTGCTCGGGAATCCCGAAAATGAGGACAGGATTATCGTGTAAGCGGCGACGAATATCCTCGAGAGTTAGTAAACCGTTGGTGACAGCGGTCAGGAGTAAAGGAAGGGCTTCTTCAATACCAGATGTTGGTGACCACTGCTGCCCGACTTCCGAAGCAAGGCGGTACGGGGCAGCACCAACGGAAAATGCATCGACAACATCTAAGTTCTTCCAAAGCAGCTTCTGGGCAGCCGATCTTGGAAGGCTCGCAGATTCGGGATATTGTTCACGAGTGAAGAATAGCGAGTAGACAGAAATGTCGCATGTGACTTTAAGTCGCTTGGCCTTGCTGAGAGAGATGAGGAGGAGATCATCATGGGTCTGAACACTGGTGATATGAACGCTACGATTGTGGAGGCTGGCGAGCAGGAGAACAGATGCAAGATCGGAACCCTTGGCATCCGAAACAATTAGTTTATCTATGGGCCAAGAAGAGAAGTGTGTCGCTACGGTGGAAAGTGGGAGAGCTGGATCGTTTGATGTAAATGGTATGAAAAGGTACTTTGCCTGAGAAAGTGTCTCCTCGTCTAGACCGTGTGCATTGGATAATGAAGCAGTGATGCCAAGTGCATAGTTACACATAGCAGCATTGGTAACATTGACTTGGGCTTTCTCCAGTGTAGTTCTGTCAACGATTCGACCTTTGCCACCTGAAGGAAATACAAGAACAGTCGTAAAACCAGCGCTGATGGAGGCTTCGGTTGCGGCAGTCGCCTCTTGTTGGCCCTCAGCCATGAGGTTAGGGATGAAAGCAGCAATGTTGACAAGTCCAGGGAATGTATGAACCTGATGAGAAGATTTTGAATCTATAGTAGACACTTCTAGCGGCAGTTTTCGAACAAGCGCCTCTGCCAGCATTTTGGCATTCTTGACATTGGTGATTAGGGGTACTGCGAAGTCGACAGCCATGCGGCGAGTATGATAACCCTTGCTGGTATAACTCGCGGGGCGTCGGTAATGGTTCTTCGACGGCAGATTGATGTACATGTCGATGAGGTTGTTTGCTAGATGTTGTGTCAACGAGTATTCAGACTTCTGCTTGTCGCGGCTGTCTTCGCCCAAAGTTTCGAGATACTAGAGAGAGGTTTAGTAGTAGCCAATGGTACATTCGGATGAGTTACCTTGCAAGACACATTATGCTCGGTCAGGAAATCTGCAGTTCCAGAGGTAGCAAAAATATTGTACCCTGCAGCGCTCAGCTTTTGTATCGAAGGTAGAAGTTCCAACTTCTCTCTATAGCTCCCGACGGAGAAAAGGATGTTTTTCTTTGGTGGAATGATACCCGTAGCGATGAGGCCCTTGATGTATGCTTCATACTTATCCCGACCAAAGCACGCAACTTCTCCCGTGGAAGCCATTTCGACACCAAGCACAGGGTCCGCACCGGAAAGACGACTGAAGCTGAACTGCGGAACCTTCACGCCAACGTAGTCTTGAGGGAGCCCCGTGTCAGGATAAGACTCGAAGGGTAAGCCTAGCATAACCTTCGTAGCCATCTCAATAGCGTCGACCCCTGTGACCTTTGAGACGAAAGGGAACGATCGAGCCGCACGCAAGTTACACTCGATTACCTTGATCTCGTTATTCTTGGCAATGAACTGAATGTTGAAAGGTCCGGTGACGTTGAGAGCGTTTCCGATCTTGGCTGTGGCCTCTTCAATCTGACGGACTGTCTCAGGATCGAGATCCTGGGGTGGATGTATCAGTGTAGCGTCCCCGGAGTGGACCCCCGCATTCTCGACATGTTCGGATATATAGTGCATGACCATCTTCCCATCTTTAGCCACTGCATCCATCTCAATTTCCTTTGCCTGTTCGATGTACTTGGTGATGACAACGGGATGCTCGCGAGAAACAGCGGTCGCTTGAGTTAGATAGTTCTCCAAGTCATCCTCCGTAGACACAACGTTCATAGCCGCCCCTGAGAGAACATAAGATGGCCGAACCAAGACGGGATACCCAACTGTACGGCAAAACTCTGTAGCCTCCTGAAAGCTCGTCAGCTCCTTCCACAATGGCTGGTCCACTCCAATTGCGTCGAGAAGCCGAGAAAACTTGTAACGATTCTCTGCAGTATCGATCATTTCAGGAGATGTTCCGTAGATCTTGACATTTTGACGGTACAACGGCAAGGCAATGTTATTGGGAGTTTGACCACCCATGGATAGGATGACCCCGCGAGAACGCTCTGTGTCATAAATATCAAGGATCGTTTCCAAGCTGATATTTTCGAAATAGAGACGGTCAGCCTCGTCGTAATCTGTGCTAACGGTCTCCGGATTATAGTTGACCATAACTGTCTGGAGGCCCTGGTCACGTAGAGTCCTAATCGCCCGTACCGCACACCAATCGAACTCGACCGACGATCCAATCCGATATACGCCAGAGCCCAAAACCATAACACCCCTTTCGTTAAATGACACATCATGTTCGAAAGCGTTATATGTTGTATAGAGATAGTTGGTGAAGGCTGGAAACTCCGCGGCTACGGTGTCAATTTGTTTGACAAACGGCGCGATTCCGTTCTCCTGACGAAGGCGGCGCACAGCAAGTTCTGTCGATCCCATGCAAGCGGCTAGCTGACGATCTGAAAACCCGAGCTGCTTAGCTTGACGAAGAACAGTTCGCGAGATAGTGGAGACGTTATAGGAACTAGAGCTAGTGGTTATCATACATACAATGATCATCCAGGAGAAAGACGTACCCCAGGTGTTTCTCCATTTTGTAGATATATTCAAGCTTCGTCAAAAACCACTTGTCAATACTGGTCATCTGCCAGATCTTGTCAACAGTATAACCTCGGTGGAAAGCGGTAGAAATCGCAAAGAGACGTTTGTCTGTTGGATTGAGGAGTTCCGTGTCTATATCTTCAACATAGTCGTTCTACATTTGTATCATGTTAGCCTGATTGGTCTAAACGACTGAAGCATATTGGGCACCTTGGCAAATCCGGCAAACTGATCGTCGATAGCGCGGATTGCCTTTTGGATAGTCTCTTCAAAAGTCCTGCCTATGCTCATGACTTCACCAACACTCTTCATACTACTGCTAAGAAGCCTGCTGACGCGACTGAACTTCACGAGGTCCCAGCGAGGGATTTTGACGACAATATAGTCTAAGCTGGGCTCGAAGCATGCGGTAGTGACCCTGGTGACAGAGTTTTTGATCTCATTGAGGGGAATTCCGAGACCCAGTTTAGCAGCAATGAATGCCAATGGGTAGCCTGTCGCTTTCGATGCAAGTGCCGAAGAACGAGAAAGCCTCGCATTCACCTGGAAAGACAAGTTCAGTACAAGTAGTTCTATGAGGCCGCCAGTGGCTCACTTCAATGATGCAGTACTCTTGGGACGTCGGATTGAGGGCATATTGAATATTACATTCTCCAACAACGCCAAGATGACGGATCACATTGATAGCAGTAGTCCGAAGCATGTTGTAATCTGCATCGGAGAGAGTTTGAGAAGGTGCAACAACAATAGAATCGCCAGTGTGGATGCCAAGAGGGTCAAAGTTCTGTGAAAGTGTTCTAGCTTGTGTGAATTTATGAAGACGACCACAAACCTCCATGTTACAAACGGTGATGCAGTTGTCTCGACAATCGCGTACTACTTCGTACTCGATCTCCTTCCAGCCCTTCATACTCTTTTCAACGAGTACCTGAGGACTGGTAGCAAAGGCCTTGCTGCAGAGGGCACGTAATTGAGCCTCATCTTGAGCGAAACCAGATCCCAGACCTCCGAGTGCGTATGCAGCACGCACGATCACGGGGAACCCAATTGTTTTCGCAGCAACAGCTGCGTCTTCGGGGTTGGTCGCTGTAAAGCTCTCAGCACATTTCTCCCCAATCTCCTCCATTGCGGAAGCAAAAAGCTGACGGTCTTCCGTCGTTATGATAGTCTCAATTGGGGTGCCGAGCACTTGCACTCCCAGTTCCGCAAACTCGTCCTTGAGCTTGATCCCGACGTTGAGCGCTGTTTGTCCACCAAAGGTAACATAGATTCCGTCGGGTTTCTCATACTTAATGATTTTTCGTACGAACTCGGGCGTCACGGGTAAGAAATAAACTTTATCCGCTAAACCTTTCGACGTGGCAATTGTAGCAATATTGGGGTTAACCATTATGGTATAAATCCCTTCCTCCTTCAATGCCTTGATAGCCTGGGACCCAGAGTAGTCAAATTCACCAGCTTGGCCAATCGACAAACCACCTGAACCGAGAATGATGACCTTGGACACCTTTGCACGAGGAAAGCGAGCCGCGCTGTCCTGCGTGTTCTCGCTGAGCATGGAGATAGGCACTGGAGAGCCTGTTGCAGCGCAATCGGCGACATTCTGGAGGAAGACATCGAATAGAAATTCTGTATCACGTGGTCCTGGTGTGGATTCGGGATGGAACTGAACGGAAAAGAACGGCTTGTTTTCGTAATAGATGCCCTCGTTGCTACCATCGTTAGCATTTCGAAAAAGCTCCTTCCAACCTGGCGGAAGGGAAGCTGTGTCAACTTGATAACCGTGATTCTGACTAGTAATATAACATCTCCCAGAAAGCATATCCGTACACGGGATATTTTGACCACGGTTTCCGTACTTCATCTTTGAAGTCTTCGCTCCAGCAGCGAGAGCCATTAATTGATGGCCGAGGCAGATACCAAACATCGGTTTGTCCGCCTTTTCCATCGCTTTTGCGATGCGCTGTATCGTTTCCGCAACTGTAGTCGGATCACCAGGTCCGTTAGATATAAATAGGCCATCATAGGGTTCAAGGTCTAAAAGAAAATCGTAATCCCAGGGGACGACTTTGAGCTCCACACCTCGATTAATGAAACAACGGATCTGGTTATATTTCATTCCAACATCGAGGGCAACGACACGTAGAACGCGTCCGGATGGGTGTAGCCTAGCGCCATGCGTCGGCTTGAACAGGCGCGGAGTAGATATAGATACTGCAGCAACCAGGTTCTTTTGGTTGACGTCCAAAAATGGGACGTCTAAAAACTCCTCCCGCCATGAATAGGGTGTAGGCGGAGAGGATGAAAGCACAGGTGAAGCCACAATAGAATTGGGGCGGGCAGAGAAGCCATTTGGGTCGCGTACTAGGACTTTACCCAACATGGAGCCTTTTTCCCTGATTTTTTTGGTGAGCGCACGCGTGTCCACGCCGAAGAGGGCAGGAACGTTGTTTTCTTTAAGCCATGCACCGAGAGATGAGCTGGCGAGGAAGTGACTGAAATCTCCAGAGTAATAACCAACGACGAGAGCAGCGACATGAACTCTAGAGGACTCGAAATGAAGGGGGAGTGCGTCCAGAGAGGCTGAACGTTCTGGGACGCCGTAGTTCCCGATCAAGGGGTAGGTTAGAACAAGAATTTGACCTTCGTAAGACGGATCGGTGAGCGATTCGGTATATCCAACCATACCTAATTTTGTGTGTGAACCCTGTCCATGCAAAATGGAGTGTATGTTTACCTGTCTGAAAGACGCATTCGCCGGACACACTCCTCCCTTGAGCACCGAAGCTGATTCCTCGAAATGCAGAACCGTCTGCGAATTCTAGAATTCCCTCTTCCTGGTCGCTGGTATTGGCATAAGCTGGCGCGATTACAGCTAGTGGGGCAGATAAACCAACTAGGTTACTTGGCGTGCGAGATAAGGAAGGCCGGACAGGCGAAAATTGAGAGGTGTGGTTGAAAAGAGACATCGTTTTTATAAATATTTCGTGTAAGAGTAAAGGTCGCTCCCCTCACCACTCGAATTTGGCAGACAAGAAATTCGAGTGGAGAGGAAGAGGAGAAAAGAAATTTTTCGTGTGGTCCATAGATATGATAAATTTTGTTGTTTGCATTTGTATATACCTTATGTAGCAAGTCACTCGCCATGATCCTACCTTGTCGCACTCACATGGAACAGCTTTGGCAAACCTCGTATGATTGTCAATTAACATCGATGAGTATAATATAGCTAGACTACAATGAAAACAAGTACACTGATAATACGGCCTCGGGACAGTCTCAACTGCCACCCGAGGCCGCCTTCAACGTCTGTGTTAAACATGAATCACGGGGAACGTCAGATAAAAGGCATGTTAAAACGCGCACCGACAACAATGGCATGTCAGGCAGTCAACTATCCCGACAATACAGGAAGTTATGGCTAAGAAGCAGTTATGGGTCTGAATTATTAATAGAATTGCCGAACCCACCTGCGATGATACATTCTAGGCACCCTGCTATCGCGCCTACAATCCCCATGATACAATCCCCAATACACCCAAAGACATCTGATTTATGTGAACATGCATCTTGCATGCCTGAGTTGCTTCGCGTTACTTACCCCCTATACATGAAAAAATCACTCTAGTACGACACTGATCAGTATATTGCTTGACGAGCTGTTTGATCAAGACAAAGGAGCTCACCCCATGCTAACCTGATGATCGGCAGGTAACTATCTGCAACAGAATTCATCAATCTGCCACGTTATATACCCTTCATTCACACCACAATGACGTCGACAAGAACATAGATATCAATGATGTCAGAACAGTGGCAACGGCAACCTAATAAGGTCACTCGGTGTACTTTCAATATTTTAGCGGATCATTTGTAACAGCAATATTGGACATCAGGCGTATGGAAACAAAATATCTCAGATTTAGGAACCCCAGTACAAATCATAACTAAAGACTAAAGACGTTTGCTCAAGACTGGGAGCGTTCACATCCAGTCCCACCTCAACTATATTGTGCACTGATTAATGTTGAGGGAGCCCTTTCAACTAGGCCAGCTTAAAGACCAATGTTGATCGGAGTGCAGCCAATGTTAATGAGACCATGCTGGGGAGATAATTCAACAACGTTCTACACAAAGACAAATCGGCGCCACTCACGAAGCTGTTGTTCTGGCAGCAGACTGCTTGAGCATTGCAGCCAGCGTTACCGAGGATGGGGACGCAAGTAAGACCGCTGTATAAAAAAGGTTCAATGCAAGGATTTTACGAGTAGCTGTGTGTACATACACAAGGGCAGTGACATCACCCACAACGATGTCAAGGAGGCCCAGAAGGACGCTAACTAGTCCGCCAGCACTAGCAGACTGGACGGATTGGCAGCATTGCTTTTGGTCAACGTTGCATTGCGAGGCTGGGATGGTTGGCTGAGGGTTGGCAGTAGTCGTCTACGATTAAGTAGTGAGCTACTGCGTGAAAACCTTTCTAAGATCGTAATACTTACGACGGTGACAGTGACGGGTCCTCCAGGTAAGGCGGCCGCAAAGATAGCAAAGGCAGCAAAGACGTAGAGAAGAGCAACAGAGATGCGAGAGAACATTTTCGAGGATGTAGAGAGGATTGAGAGAGGATTGAGAGAAGGCTAGTAGTTGAACTGGGTTGTTCGACTGAAGAGATATGGTCTCAACGCCCAGTATTTAAACCTCAGGAGTGGCGTGTGCACATGTTCCCCTCTGTTCCATGAACGCCTCAGGCTTGCACAAAAAAAGAAAAATCAACGGATATGTGGACACCGCGAGTACGTAT